>JAYJLX010045815.1:0-12894 GCA_036873525.1 Chalinula nematifera | reverse complement strand
GAAGTCGATGACTAGGTCGAGCTGTCGCGGACCAACTTCAAACAAGTGCGTCCATATCTCGGCGCCCTGGCTCGGTCCACTGATGTTGCGGGTAATCCAGCGTCGCGCGCTGGTATCCAGGCGCAGCTCTAGTTCAGACGGCTGACCGCCATGGGACATGACTTGCGCACGCCAGCCCCACGCACCGGCAGAAAGACAGTCAATGCTGGCGAAACTCGAGCTGTGTAGGTGGGGTAAGTGTTCCCAGTCTAGGGCGTTTTCATACATACGCTCGAGACTGACTGGCACCTGGCGTTTGTAGGTCCCCACATGATGGATGTGTGAGGTCTCGTTGGCCGGGACGAATTGATACCTAAGAGTGCTCACGAAACCTTTTTCAAAGTAAACGTAAAAGGATAACCATCGATTTCGGTGGCGTTGTCTGAACTGGTCCCGGCAACCAACGAAACGGCTAACGTTTCAGCCATGATGTAGTCTCGATGCTCTTCAATAGCAACTGCTAAATCGCCTTCGGCCTGATACACCACCTCGATTCGATCACTGACATCAAAACCCAGTTCCTTTCGCGCACGTTGCACCCGATTCACTACCTCCCTGGCATAGCCACCGCGCACCAACTCTGGCGTTAGCTCGCAATCCAGCTCCACGGCAATGTAGCGGTTCGACACTGTATTGGTCCCGGGACGCGGCTGTTGAATAACCTCGATCTCTGTATCGTCAAAACGCTCACCGTCGATGGTGATTGCTTGAGCAGATTGCAGCTCGGCGATTTGCTCGCCACTCAGAGATTTTATCGCCGCTTGGAAGGACTTCATCCGCTTGCCCAGGCGTTTGCCTAAGAGCGGAAAATTCGGCTTGGCCACCAACTCGATGTAGTCAGATTCAGCCGCAGAATACGTCACCGTTCGAACGTTCAATTCATCTTTCAGATAACCGTCCAAGGCCGCCATCTCATCCAACAGTGTTTGGTCACGATGAATGACGGTAAGACTAGCCAGCGGCGTGCGCAGACCAATCTTGACGTCTTCACGCTTTTGCCGACCCAGCAAGATCACCTGCTGCATACGATCCACCGCCTGCTCTAATTCGGGATGGATATATTGTGATTCGGCTGTTGGGTAGTCGCAGAGGTGTACGGACTCAGGGCTCGGCAGACGTTGCCCAGAGTCTGACAAACCAGCCAACTGACGGTAGAGATACTCTGATAGAAACGGTGCGAACGGCGCCATAACCTGACTCAGCTCTAAGAGCGCTGTATAGAGCGTGCTGTACGCCGAGATCTTATCGCCGGTGATGCCTTCACCCCAAAACCGCGACCTGTTAAGGCGGATGTACCAGTTGGTGAGATCCTCAATAAAACTAAACAATTGAGGCACCACGTTGTACAACCGATACGCCTCCATTTCTGTGCCAATGTTTGTTTTCAGCGTTTGCAGCCGCGACATCAGCCATTGATCGAGCACGTTCTCGCCAAAGTGTAGACCTTTGTCAGGCGCCCAACCGTCAATGGCCGCGTAGGTTTGCAAGAACGAATAGGCGTTGTACCAAGGCAGCAGTGCCCGACGAGTCATATCCCGCACCCCGGCATCGGCGAAGCGCTGCTCTTCGCCTCGAACTAATCCAGAGTTGATTAGGTAGAGACGCAGCGCATCGGCGCCATAGCGCTCCATTAGCTCATCCGGCGGTGTGTAGTTACGCAGCCGCTTCGACATCTTCTTGCCGTCTTCGGCCATGACCATGCCATTGACGATGACATTACGAAAAGCCGGCTTTTCGTAGACCGCAGCCGCAAGCACGGTGAGCGTATAGAACCAGCCGCGGGTTTGGTCGAGTCCTTCGGCGATGAACTCGGCGGGAAAGCCTGCCTGAAACACGTCGGTATTCTCGAACGGATAGTGCAACTGGGCATAAGGCATGGAGCCCGACTCAAACCAGCAGTCGAGCACCTCCGTAATCCGTCGATAAGTGCCCGGCTCGCCTTCTAACGAGAAGGTTAACGGATCCACATGTTCGCGGTGCAGATCATCGACCGTGACGCCGGTGTACTGCGCCAGCTCGGCAATCGATCCGACACAAATCGAGTTGCCGGTATCCTCATTGATCCAAATGGGTAGCGGCGTACCCCACACGCGATTGCGCGAGATCGCCCAATCGATGGCACCCTCTAGCCAGTTGCCGAAGCGCCCCTGTTTGATGTGCTCCGGCACCCAACGGATCTGCTCGTTGGCGGCCAACAGGTCATCGCGAATGCGCGTGACGTTGACGTACCAAGAGGGAATCGCTCGGTAGATGAGCGGTGTATCCGAGCGATAGCAGTAGGGATAGCTGTGCTGGATGGTGTCCTGTTTATATAGGGCACCGGTGCCTTTAAGGTGCGTGATGATGTCTTTATCTGCCGTTTTGACGTACATACCAGCGAAGTCAGACACTTCGTCGGTAAATTCGCCCTGCAGGCTAACCGGACAAACAAAGGCTTCAATGGTGTGTTCACGCAGAACTCGGTTGTCGTCTTCACCAAACGCGGGTGCCTGATGCACCATCCCCGTACCGCTGTCGGTAGTTACATAATCATCGCTCACCACGACAAAGGCACCGCGCTCGACTTCCGCCGCAAAGTAGGGGAAGACCGGTTGGTAGCGTTTACCGACCAAGTCGCGACCGAACACGGTGCGCTGCACGGGCAGATCGCCGTAGGCTGAAAGGCGCTCGCTGGCAACGTAGAAATCCAGATCGCGCTGCTCATCACGCACCAGAGCGTATTCGATATCGTCGCCCACACAAACCGCCAGATTTGAAGGCAACGTCCACGGCGTTGTCGTCCATACCGACAGATAAGCGGGCTCTTCCTCAAGCTTCATTAAGACCGTGATCGCAGGATCCTGCACGTCCATGTAGTTAGACGTGGCCTCAAAATTAGACAACGGTGTGCCTAGGGCGGTCGACACCGGCATCACCTTAACGCCCTGGTAAATCAGGCCTTTGTCCCATAGCTGCTTGAAGACCCACCAAACCGACTCCATGTACCAGGCGTCCATGGTTTTGTAGTCATGATCGAAATCGATCCATCGGCCGAGTCGAGTGATGGTGTGGCGCCACTCACTGACATAGCGTTGAACGATAGATCGGCACTCGTCGTTGTAGCCGGCGACGCCAAGTTTTTCCACGGCTTCGTGAGCTGGCATGCCGAGCTGTTTGTCGATCTCGTGCTCGATGGGTAAGCCGTGGCAGTCCCAGCCGAAACGCCGCATCACGTAGCGACCTTTCATGGTCCAATAGCGGGGAACAATGTCTTTGATGGTGCTAGCGACCAGGTGACCGTGATGGGGCAACCCGGTGGCAAAAGGCGGCCCGTCATAGAAGATGTAGGGCTTTTTGCCCTTGGTGTTGTCTAGCGACTTCTGAAAGGCGCCGATTTTTTGCCACAACGCGAGCATGTCATGCTCCATCGCGACAAAGGAAAACTGCGCGCTATCCGCCTGTTCTGCCACCACTGCACCCGGATTACGAAAGGCGCGTATAGTACCGACGGCGTTTACAAGATGCATCCGAGCGCCGAGCGAGCCGCTCGCGCCCGTGCGCCCTTGCGCCCTTGCGCCCTTGCGCCCAACAAACTTTGATGGAACGCTTACCGCTGCTCTTAGCTTGGCTGGGTAACCACAATGACAATGCAGATGGGTGCTGTCCTGCCCCACAACGAAGTGGGTACCGACCCCGGTGCAATGAAAGCCTACGCTCAGGGCGTAGAAGCCTTAGGCATGACACACATGCTGCTCTACGATCATGTGTTAGGTGCAGATCCAAACCGCCCCGGTGGATTTAAGGGGCCGTACGACAAAGACGTCGCGTTCCACGAACCGCTCACCACTTTTGCGTTTATTGCGGCAGTCACCGAAACCGTTGAGATGGTCACTAATGTGCTGATCCTGCCGCAGCGGCAAACGGCGCTGGTTGCCAAACAAGCAGCGGAAGTGGCGCTACTTTCCAATAACCGCCTGCGACTCGGCGTGGGCACGGGCTGGAATACCATCGAGTACGAAGCCCTTGATGTGCCGTTTGCTGCTCGGGGCAACCGCCAAGAAGAGCAGGTCAAACTACTGAAGCTACTTTGGGGCGAGGATAGCTTGGACTTTAGCGGCGAATTTCATCGCGTGAACTGGGCCAGTATTAACCCTCGTCCCAGCCAACAAATCCCCATCTGGTTTGGTGGTGGCGTTCCCAGGCTGCTGGATCGCGCGGCGCGACTAGGCGATGGATGGATGCCCCTCGGTACGCCGAACGACAAATCTAAAGCCTGTATTGAAACCCTGAAGGCGCGACGCGCCGAGGCGGGCCTACCTTGGGAGGGCTTTGGTATTCAAGCGCAGGCGATGTATGTCGGGGGTGATGCCGAACGCTGGCACAGTCACGCGTCGAAGTGGCGCGACCTAGGCGCGACGCATTTGGCCATTCGGACAGATGGTGCGGGGTTCACCCGCATCGAGGAGCACCTAGAAGCGATCGAGACCTACAAGGCTGCGGTCTCGGATCTCTTCTAGATCGGTCAAGCCTAGCTGTTAACAGCGGCAGCGAGTTCTTCGCGAAAGCGAGGGTTCAGCGGTCGGCCCATGGCATACGAGTCGAGGACAAACTCGCGAATGACCTCAGCCACTTCGTCGTCAGAGGGCAGTTCTTTCAGCAGCTCACGCAGCAAACCAGCCTCGATCTCCGCTTCGAATTGAGTCTCGTAAGGTCCTACGTCGATACCCTCGCGGGTCTGAAAGAACCAATCGTTATCACCCGTGAGGAACACGCGTTCAGAGCGAAACCAGGTTCGGGGCTGTTCGTTACGTCGAGCAACTTTCATCACACACACTCTACTTCCCAAAGAGAGCGCGCAGTGTGTGTTAACACCGCAACTTTGTCTGTGGCCGAAAGGTGGCTGGATGTAACTTGAACGTACGCCGACGTAAGGCCGCCTGAGAAACTTCGCTGCGCTGGGCGCCTTACGCAGCCTGCTGCAACAGCCCTGCGAGGCGGCTTGTCAGTTTTTCTACCGAACTGGCAAAAACTGGCACCACAAGCTGCGTAACCCCCAGGTCGGCGTAACCAGCAACGGTTTCCGGCGTGATCGGATGTCGGTTCGGCCCAACAATCACATCAATGTCGTCACGGCTACGGCCGGCCTCGGCCAGGGCTTTGTCCAATGCCTTAATTTGGGTCCCTAGATCTTCCACCGAAAGATCGTAGGCATACCAACCCTGAGCCCGCTGCGCTACCCGACGTAGGGCACCGGCGCTTTCACCCCCAACATAGATTGGCGGATGGGGCGTCTGGACCGGCTTAGGATTAAAGTGGCAGGGAGATAGGGTCACGGTAGGCCCGGCAAACTCGGCCACGCCCGGCGACCACAGCGCCTTCATGACATCGATGTACTCATCACAGAGCGCGCCGCGCTTGGAGAAATCGACACCTAAACTGTCAAATTCTTCTTTTAGCCAGCCAACACCAATGCCAAAATCCACCCGCCCGCCGGAGAGATAATCCACATCCGCCACCATCTTAGCGGTGTAAACCGGCGCCCGTTGTGGCACCAAGCAGATACCGGTGCCGAGGCGAACCCGCTCGGTATGGCTGGCAATAAACGTGAGCGCCGTAAACGGGTCCAGCAACCCTTCGGGTTCACCAGGAATGCGCCCAGAATCACTGTAGGGGTAGGCGGAATCGTAGTCAGGGTAAAAGAGCACATGTTCCGGTACCCAAATCCCGTGTATCCCGGCTGCTTCAGCAGCCTGAACAGAATCTTTGATAAAGCCTGATCGGTATGTTGGCTGAATGCCATTGCCGCGCTGATTTTCATAGTGAGTTAATCCCAATCGGTAATCTGTTTGGCCACCATCTCCGGAGCCTGCATCGGTATAAAGTGGGTGAGCTCGGGACAGTATATGTCCGTTGCGTTGGCAAATTCTCCCGCCAAGCCTGGCCACGTCGGTGACGCCGTGAAGTCCATGATGGTGCTGTCTTGATCAGCCGGTTTCGCGCGCATGATTTTTACCGGCTGGGTAATGCTCGGCAGCATGGCGTAGAGGTCACTTTCCCGGTTGTTCATGTAGACGCTGGCCTCGATGCGCGGTGGGCAGGCCAACTCCACGCCATCCCCATCGTCCCGCGGTAAAACGCCGTAGCGGCAGTAGTCCGCCAACATTTGCGACTGCCAAAGCGAATAGGGTGAGCGGCCGGCAAAATGCTCGCGCATGGCCTGCCAGTCAGCAAAGTGGTTACGGCGCCGAGCAATCGGGTGATCGTCAATCCTGGCAATTTGGAACCTGGCGCTTAGATCTGCATCTGGCTGATACAGCGCCGGATCGAAAATGACGGGGTCGATGAGCAGCAAGTGACTGTACAACCTGGGATTGATGGCACCGCTACGAGCAATACAGTGTCCGCCCAGGGAATGTCCGACACCAATGGCCTGTTCAACTCCCAGGGGTTCGGCCAGGGCCAGCAAATCGTCGGAGAACTGTGACCAAGTAAACGGCCCTTGACGAGTAGAGCGGCCGTGGCCGCGCAAATCCGGCGCAATAACGCGAAAATCGCCACCCAATCGCTGAATTATTTGGTCCCAGACCCGGGCGTGAAACCCGGTGGCATGCACCAATAGCAGGGGCTGGGCGTCCGGATCACCCCCTTCAAAAACACAAAATGACTCTCCGGCGACCTCAATGTGCCGTTCTTGCATGGCTCGTTCCAAAAGTTAAGCAGTCAGTGTAGGCGAAACTGAATAGTGGCGTTACAAGGACTTTGCGCAAAAGCGCGTGACACCGGCCTCTGCGAGTGTCGAGGAGTGCGCATTCTTGGCCGTAAAGGCCTCGATCTTCAGGCCAACCGGTTATAAAATGCCCCCCGCTTAGTCAGGGGCCCTCCGTCACGAAGGCAAATCTGCCATTTAATGACGTCGTGTGGTGTCGCAGCAGTACTGATCTAGGCAGGAAAACTAGGAGAGTGCATGGGACAGCCTAAAGTCGGCATCAGCGGTTTCGCCAGCTACTTGCCACCTCATCGAGTTCAGCTCGCCGACTGGTGTCGCTGGAGCGGTGATCAATTCGACAAGATCCGCAACGTGGTGGGTCATAGCTTCCGCATGCGTGGCGCTAACGAGAATACCTACACCATGGCGGCTACTGCCGTTCTGCGTCTGATCAACCAATACGATATTGATCCGAGTCAGATTGGATTTCTCGGCCTGGGCACCGAATCCAGCACAGACAACTCTGCCGGTGCGGTGATTATTAAAGGTATGGTGAACAAGGCCTTGGAGGCACAAGGCAAAGCACCGATAAGCCGAGCCTGTGAGGTACCCGAGTTTAAACACGCTTGCCTCGGCGGCGTTTATGCCCTCAAGGCCGCGGCCCGCTATCTGGCGGTCGACGGCGCCAATCAAATTGCCATCGTCGTGTGCTCTGATATTGCCGAGTACGAACGTGCTTCTAGCGGCGAGCCCACCCAGGGTGCTGGCGCCGTGGCTATGTTGGTTGAGCCTGATGCGAAACTTCTCACCATCGAACTGCAAACCAGCGGTAGCGCGTCGAACTATCGCGGTCCTGATTTCCGTAAGCCTTTCGCTCGCTTTATGGAGCAAGAGAAAGGCCCTTACATGCAGCCACGCGACTTTCCGATTTTTAATGGCAAGTATTCGACCACCTGTTATGTCGATGAGATTCTGGCTGCTGCTCGTGATCTGTTCAGCCGCGTTACTACTCGACCCAGCCTATTCATGCGCAGCATGGCGGCAAGCTTCCTGCACCGACCCTATCAGCGTATGGCAGAAACTGGCCTAGCGTTCACGTTCCTGTTGGCCTTGGCGCTCGGTGATGCCGACGATCAGCAGGAGCTGATCCAATACGCACGCGGCGCCGAAGTTGATCCAGATGCACTGAAAACCGAGTTGGTTAGCGAACCCGACGTCTACGGACTAGTCGAAGGCGGCAACATTTCTGAAGAGTTGTATCCGCTCAGCAGTCGCGCTGCGAAGCACTTTCGTGGTACCGATCGCTTCAATCAGCTGATGACCCAGCTTGGTAGCGCTCAAATGAAAGAGGTCGGTAACTTGTATACCGCCTCCCTTCCGGCGTGGATGGCAGCCGGCATTGAACAAGCGGTTGCCCAGGACAGTGACCTAACCGACACGCAAATTCTGACCATCGGCTACGGCAGCGGTGACGCGGCTGAAATCATTCCCATGACGTTCGTCGAAGGCTGGCAGAGTGCTGCGAAGAAAATCGCCTTCGATCAAACCATGGCCGGTGCAGAGGATGTCGGTGAACACGACTACGTGGCATTGCACGAGTCGCAGCAAGACTCCCCCGTAACCAAAACCGATGCGGTGTTCTACATCGAGCGCGTCGGCGACGGTGACGCTAGCTACGACAATCGAGGCATCGAGTACTACAAGCTGGGCTAGCTTAGTTGCGAGCGGGTCTCGCTACTGCGAGCGGGTCTCGCTACTGCGAGCGGGTCTCGCTACTGCGAGCGGGTCTCGCTACTGCGAGCCCAGTACCACCACACCGGCAACAATCAGCAGCATCCCCAGTGCTTCACGCCGGCGCAGTCGCTCATTGAAAAACCACACCGAAGTGACTGCAGTGAAAAGTAGCTCAACCTGACCGACCGCTCTGACCACCGCCGCGTTCTGTAACGTCATCGCGGTAAACCAGCCTACCGAAGCCAACATCCCAACCAGTCCGACCCACAGCGCAGAGCGCCAGGCATTCAAAGCTCGACCAACCTCACCGCGCTCGCGCAGCAATAAATAGCTGGTCATGAGTAGCGTTTGCACCGATACCGTCACCATCAGCGTTAGCCCCGCCCGCTGCAATACGGAACCCTCAGCAAGCGAGAGACTCGCACCGCGAAAGGCCACGGCAGAGATAGCAAACCCTGCCGCTGATATGAGTCCCAGCGCTAAAGCGCGGTTCGGGCGCCAAAGATCACGCCACGCCAGCTCGCTCGACATCAGTACGACGCCGACCAAGCTGATCGCGATACCGGCGACGATGAGCCCGCTGAGGCTGTCTCCTAGCAGTATCAAACCGAACACCGCCGCTTGTACCGTTTCGGTTTTGGAGTAAGCGGTCCCCACTGCGAAACTGCCATGATTGAAAGAAGCCAGTAGCGTGGCAGTACCAACAATCTGGGCGATCGCTCCCACCACAACGTAGGCGCAAAAGCGCGGACCCATCCCTACCGGAGCACCATCCCACAGCCACAAGCCGTAAACCCAAACAAAGGGCAACGCATACAGAAAGCGGACGTAGGCCGCGCCGTTGACCGAAAGACGACCGGTCAAACGCTTTTGCAACAGCGAACGTAGGTTTTGCAGAAACGCCGCGGCGACGACAAAGAACAACCAGTGCATGGCTAACGAGTTGCGAAAGCGGCGATACGATCTTCGCGGCGCGACAAGTAAGCGAACCGAGCTAGCAGCGTGATGGCGGCAACAGATAATCCGACGATGAGCCCGATCCAATAACCATAGACGCCATAGTCGATCGACTCAAAATAGCCAAAGCCAAGCACCACGGCGATAGGAAAACCGATTAACCAGTAAGCGCACACGGCGACAATAAATGGTGTGGTGGTGTCTTTCATGCCTCGTAGCGCGCCAATCGTCGTCACCTGTAGATCGTCCGCCGGTTGATACATGGCGACAAAGAGCATGAGTTTCGCCGCGGTTGCGAGCACTGCCGTTTCGCGCGTGTACAACCCGGCAATCCATTCGTTGCAATTGATCAGCACCGTTATGGCGATGACGGCTACCATCAGCGACAGGCTGATGGCTGTCCAGCCACTGCGGCGAGCGGCACCATAGTCACCTCGACCAACATTGTGACCTACCCGAATCGAGGCAGCCATACCCAGTGCTAACGGTATCATGAAGGTGAGCGCCCCGATGTTGGAGGCGATCTGGTGTGCAGCCAGCACCTCAACCCCTAAGCGACCAATTAACAAGGTCATCGCGGAAAAGACAAAGAACTCAAAAAAAGTCGACAGCCCAATGGGCAAACCCAATCGCAACAAACGGTTGATGGGTGACCACTGGGGCCAGGAGAAATCGGCAAACGTACCCGCCCGTCGCGCCTTGCTAAACGCTACCACCAAGGTAATCGCCACCAGCTGGTAGACAAAGACTAAGGCAGACGCCCAGCCACAACCCTCGCCACCCAGCGCCGGCAGGCCGCAACCACCGTATATAAACCAGTAGTTAAGCGGAATCTTCAGTAACAAGGCAGATCCGGCAATGAGCATTGCGGGTAAGGTCCACGATAGACCTTCACAGAGGTAGCGCAGCGTGAAGTAGCCCAACAGCGGCACAACGCCCCAGCTGACAGCACCGAGATAGGCAGCAGTCACCGGCACGGCAACCGGATCAACACCAATCAGCTGATAGACAGGCGTCAGACTGCGGAACACCAGCATCAAGAGAATCCCACCAAACAGAGCCAACCATAAGGCCTGGCGCACCAGCGCACCCGCCTCAGCGCTGCGACCCGCGCCGTTAAGCTGCGACACCGAGGGCGTCAGCGCCATGAGCACGCCCGACACGAGCATGATGACCGGCCAGAAGACCACCGTGCCCAAGGCAACCCCACCAAGCTCCGTGGCGCTGACCCGGCCAGCCATCAGCGTATCTGCAACGGACATACCCATCTGCGCGAGCTGAGTGAACACCAGCGGTCCCGCCAAGCGCACGAGCACCTTGAGCTCGGCCCAATAGACTGACACTAGGGCATCATCTTTGGTCATGACTTATATATCGCCCACTCAATTCGCGGGCCATTTCTGGGGACACAAATAGGAATCATTATCATTGAG
This sequence comes from Chalinula nematifera, assembly GCA_036873525.1. Classification (NCBI taxonomy): domain Eukaryota; kingdom Metazoa; phylum Porifera; class Demospongiae; order Haplosclerida; family Chalinidae; genus Chalinula; species Chalinula nematifera. Next base: position 2,046 of record JAYJLX010045815.1, on the reverse strand, counting down.
CGCGCAATGCTAGAACGCCATCAATCATAGATAAGCTCTATCGCCATGATTCAAAGATTGAAATAGATTCGCGCCGTCTTCTGCTTATACTGATCATTAGTCACTTGTTCGTGACTCGCGAGACCCACGATTTGATTTACTGGAGTTCATGTAACCATGGATCTAAAGGACAGCAACACCTTGCAAAACCTAAAAGACGCTTTCGCCGGCGAGTCGCAGGCAAATCGTCGCTACCTGTACTTCGCAGCTAAGGCTGACGTAGAGGGCGAGAATGATGTCGCAGCCGTCTTCCGTTCAACCGCTGAGGGCGAGACTGGTCACGCCCACGGCCACTTGGAATATATGGAAGTAGTCGGTGACCCAGCGACCGGTTTGCCCATTGGCAATACCTCCGACAACTTGAAAGCGGCGATTGCCGGCGAAACTCATGAGTACACCGATATGTACCCTGGGATGGCCAAAACCGCTCGCGACGAAGGTTTCGAAGAAATCGCAGACTGGTTTGAAACCTTGGCGAAAGCGGAGCGCTCACACGCCAACCGCTTCCAAAAAGCACTCGACAATATGGGCTAGCGCGCCATCACGCTATGACCATTCGAAGGGGCTCTAACGAGCCCCTTCTGATTTATGACACGAAAAAGCAAATAGGATAGAGCATGCGAGAAGGTAGTCTTGAAGCCCCTGATCGGCAGCCAATTGATTGGCAAAGCGATGCCTTCTACGACAAAGACAGCCTCTATGAGGAGCTTGAGCGGGTTTACGATATCTGCCACGGCTGTCGTCGTTGTGTGAGCCTGTGTGATTCCTTTCCCACGCTGTTCGACCTCGTCGATGAATCGGAGACCTTCGAAGTTGATGGCGTCGACAAAGACGATTACATGAAGGTGGTGGATCAGTGTTTCCTATGCGATCTCTGCGCCGAAACCAAATGCCCCTACCTACCACCGCACGAGTGGGCGGTAGACTTTCCCCACCTCATGCTGCGCGCCAAGGCCTACAAGTTTAAGCAGCAAGACACGAAGTGGCGTGACCGACTGATCACCTCTACCGACCCCATTTTCGACACTATCTCTACACCCGGTATTGCCTCGGTAGCGAACGCCGCCGCCAACAACAAAACCCTACGCAAGCTGGGCGAGAAAACCGTGGGCTTGCACGCCGAGGCGCCGTTGCCGCACTTTGAGACTAAGGCGCTGAGCAAACGACTGCCCGCCGACTACCCAGCCGAGCAGACCAACGCCTGCGAGCGCACTACCGGTAAAGTTGCCATCTACATCACCTGCTACGGGGACCACAACGAACCACAGGTAGTGGAAGACCTCATCGCGGTGCTCAAACACAACGGCGTCAGCGTCAAACTGCTGAGCGACGCCAAGTGCTGCGGCATGCCGAAACTAGAGCTGGGTGACCTTAACAAGGTAGCGGACCTGAAAGACGCCAATCTACCCACCTTTTTGCAGGCCATCGACGAAGGCTACGACATCATCGCCCCCATCCCTTCTTGCGTGCTGATGTACAAGCAAGAGCTGCCGCTTATGTTCCCGGATGATGCGGACATCGCCAAGGTGAAAGCTGCTTTCTTTGACCCCTTTGAGTACTTGATGCTGCGGCACAAAGCGGACTTGGTGAAGACCGAGTTTAACGGCGGCCTGGGCACCGTGGCCTACCACGTTGCCTGCCACCAACGGGTGCAAAGTTTCGGCATGAAGACCCGAGACTTCTTGCAACTCATCCCCGATACAGAGGTCACCGCCATCGAGCGATGCTCAGGCCATGACGGCACCTACGCGGTTAAAGTCGAAACCTACGAGAAAGCCATGAAGATCGCCAAGCCCGTGGTGCGGCGTGTTACCGAGGCTAACCCTGATCACTTCGGCTCTGACTGCCCCATGGCGGGACGCCTCATCGAACACGGCTTAAACGACGAACAAACCGCTCATCACCCAATATCAATGGTAAGAAAAGCATACGGAATTTAACTGATGACCTTAACGCTATCCCGATCAGACCTGTGGAGCCTAGAAGAGTACGCCGAGCGTCGCGAGA
>JAYJLX010045804.1:0-12897 GCA_036873525.1 Chalinula nematifera | reverse complement strand
AAAATTTAAAAGTACCAACTTCTGCGAACGGAGAGTTTCCAATCCCACAGCGTAAGCGTTAATCTATTATCTATGACTGTACTGTATGTACTCCATCCATGCAACCAAAAATTGCAAAAAAAAAATAATAATTATAATAATGGAAATGGATCACAGTATTGAAAAGACTCATTTAACCGATGTGGAAGAAAACAATGAAGAAGGAACTCAAGACTACGACGCTGTATTTGGTGAAAATAATCCAACCAACAAAAAGTACTCGCGGCAGACTGTAATAGGAGAAGTAAGTCCGTTATGCCGCCCTTGTTGCTTGTTGTTGTTACTTAGTATCCCCACCCCCTCCCCCTTTTATTATTTTAGATTCGTAACCCTCGACGGTTCAGCTGGATTGAATGGGTGTTCCTTGCTCTGTGTCTGGTGGCATTTTTTGGCACATTAGGCATTTGCTATAGAGAGGCTGGTAACTTTCAAAAGCAGCTTTACCTCCAACAACTCTGCATGGGAGAACCCTCACGATCTGGACGACTGTGAGAAATGGACCTGTACCAGTGACTTCACCTATGCCGTACTTCTCATTGCTAATCTAAGTAAGTGTGTATGTGTGTCTATAGACCCCTTGCACTCGTAGCTGGTCAAAGATAGATCAAAGAGGCCACCGCTCAGATTCCATAAGCTTCAATCAAAATCAAAATTTAACCACACCCACCTCAAATACCACACCCGCTAGACGGTAAAAAGAACTTGGAGCCAGTACTTTAGAGTCAAGACGTACTTGCTACAAACCCATGAGGCAGACTTTGATGGAGTCAATTGCTTGATTCATAAAATCTACTACTTTAGCTGTTTTTTTGTCTTTTGGAAACAAAAGAAAATTTGCCTCAGACTTTCTTAGCTATTTGGCTGGTGTTGCCGTCTTGTAGGCATGGTTCTGGATAGGCAATTTTTTTTTTTTCCCATTAATAATAGTTTCCATATCGAGCAGTTACAACTGAGTGCAAAGGGTGTATATGTGGAGCCCACACGACCTTACTCCAGGGACCACCGATTTATTCATGTGCTAGTGTGGCATTCCCCCACTCAATCCTGCATCGAAAGTCAAATTGTCCACACAATATCAGCTACGGTTTCAAGGGCCATTTACAATAGACACTAGCTTAATGTTGTGTGTGACCATTTGCCAATAATGTGCATATAAATCAGACGTTCTTTGAACTATGTTACACATACATGTACATATAGATAATAAAATTATAAAATATCTTTCTTATAGTCTTTAGTTTCAACACAGTCAGAGGCTTATTAGGCATACAGTGTATTAACAATATTTCAGCACTGATAGATTTAGCTCCTTTTGTTGTTACAAGCTATCCTATTGGTTTCAATATGTGTAAATATACTTTATACATATCTTGTTTGTTCTCTTTTTAGCCTTTATTCTGCTATATGCTGTGGATGGAGTCCTGAGGGAGAGAGGGTTCGAAATACTGGCCGTACCTACAGCCATCGCTGTGGTCGTTGTATACATCATTGGTAACTACATTTATCAAACAAATAAACGAAATGATGAACTACGAATAGTGAGATATAGGAGGAAGGGAAAAGGGGAGGGAGAGAGAGAGAGGCGGTGATAGGGCAACTGCCAGTCACATTAGACATCCGTTTTTTTTTAATTGCTTGATCATTATGAATAGGCGAAGGACAAATTTTCCATTATTTAGAAGAAGGAAAGGATGGAGGGATATAAAAATTGAGGCGGAGGGGAAGGAATAAGAGGGGTACATGTACAGAAGGGAAAGAGGTGAAAGGAGAAAGATGGGGAAAGTGAGGGAAGAAAAGAGGAAGGAGATAGGTAATATACATGGACATGTAGAACTTTCTTCCACACGCTAAGTATAAGCGGTTTGGCCAAATGAGAGCCTGGTAGCAAGGCCTCAAGGTCATGTTCTTGCAGTGTAAGGAATTTTTAACCCAATCGTGGGCGGAGGGTTATAGTAGTCGGTTTGTGTGTGTGTGTGTTACGAGGGTGTGTGTTACCACGTAATCACTGTGGATACTTGATGGTAGAACTTCACTGACACTCCATTGAAGGCGCTCGATGTCGATGATTCCATGATTTAAAGGATTCTTGAAAAAATGGCAGAGATTCTAACGAAGATCTTTGACAATTCTGATCGATAGTTTTGTTGGACGCCATCTTTTTTGGCCGCTCCCCCTTGAGCACATGTTGCAAAATTTGTCAGTCACGCCCAGTTAGATCTATAATTTTTTATCATGGCCTTCCAAGCCTGGCCTCTGTTTATCTGCTGGACTCTCTCTGGATGGTTGGGACCCTTCTCTTTAATTGGACTGTTGGGACCCTTGTTCAATGGTAAATGCTGGACTTTTTATGAAGGCCCAACTTCTTTTGCATTTTCATGCTGCTGGGGACTAGTGATTGTAAGTTTTCTTACTGTGAAAACTCAGTGGAGTCTCAATATAATCTTGTTAGTCTGCTCTACAAGTTTACTACATTCTTGTAAGTTTTTACTTGGTTCAGTTGGTTGTTAAAGTGTGAAGAATCTTGACTGAAATAGAGTATCTTATGTAGGCTGTGTGATTGTATAATGCCTTTTGTGTGTGTCTCATTGTGCGAATCCCAGAATAATGAAGAATCCGATGTTTTAATATCGCTCACTATAGTGTGGACTTGCCGATGTAAAAGAAACTTTGTGTTGACGATCCAATTTTTGTATTAAATAAAGTGTACATTGTATGTACATGTATGACCGCGAGGGTTCAGCACTTTAGTGCTTTCATTGTCACATAAATTATTCAACAATATGGGTGTGGCTGCTTGATAATGGCTAATGGTTCAGTGGAGCTATACTTCATAAAACACTCTTGTGCATCTACATGTATTTGAAGCATGAAAAGCAACTATAGAAGGTAATCCAAGCAATACAAGATAGAATGAAAGCTCTCAGTGTTTTACCAAGTATAGCTCCAACCATTAGCCCATTACCGTGCAGCCATGCCTATATTGTTGAATAATTTATGAGACAAAAATTCCTTACACCGCAAGAACATGACCATCAGGCCTTGCTACCACGCCGTCGTTCCACCAAACTGCTCATCCTTTGTGTGCGGAAGAGGGCGTGATCTCCAAGCTATAGTATACATACAATATGTACATGTAATTGGTTGATTTAATATTTCCCCTCCCACCCCCACCCCTTTAATTCTAGGCTCGTTTAGTGTTAGCACTAGTGTTTGGACTCCCACTGGCTGTATTAGCTGTGTTGATATACATTAGGAATGGCCGTCTCCAGTTCAACCTTGTTGGCAGTAATAACATGTTAATGAGTGAGTGCACCTATTGTTTAAACGAGCGTCAAAAAATTTCTTCAACACTTTCCCAATGTAATAATGTATACCTACGTGTATGTAGCTTAAATCAGGCTAGACTCTCATACATGTACAGTACATGTGTCATACATGTACAGTACATGTGTATAAGTGGCTTCTAACAGGAATTAATTAAAGAGGAAAAATATTTGATTTTGAACAAAACCACCAAATACTTCTCCCGCCAATATTTCTGGCTATAATTATGTGTTTTCCTTTGCAGAGATCTATCGTATTCGGTCATTTATGAATGTTCTATTGTTCTTCAACCTCCATCTTGTGGTAAGTAGATCTTTTATTATACTGCCTTGTATAATAATTATATTGTGTAGTAGACATCTACTGTACATGTAGTTATTTGACCAAGCTGTGTTCTTGCTTATTTAGACAAATCTAGCAATCCTTGTTATGGTTCGTAATGAAACATTTATTATTGAAGCGGAGAAGATCATTGTGATTGTCTTTGTTGTGTATATGCTCCTGATAGTCATCATTGGTTGGTGTGGGGTAAGTGTATTATCTAATAGTTAAAACACGATTTTACAGTGCTATACCAGGATTTATTAGCATGAGGCTGGGATGTGGTTGAGACTTGAGAGTGCTATATCAGTGCTCGAGACCACAACTCAAGTGCTATTAAATCCCGGTCAAGCACAGTGTGAACCGTGCTTTAAAATGTTTATAGCATTGTGTGGGTGTGTTAAAAGTGCTCGACAAGATAGTGGAGAGAAGAATTAAGCTTATGCTGAAAAACACGAGGTGAGTCTAAGTTCAAGCTGTGCTTCTGGCCATGAGTGCTATATCTTGTAAAATTTTGGTAAATTTTTGGCTATATTGAGTGCAATTCCGGCAACGAGTTCTGTATTGAGTGCAATTCAGCCACAGGTTCTAGATCAAGTGAAAACTGGTTCTATCCTGGGAATAAACGAATGGTCGGCGCTTTTGATACACCCACGCAGTATACTATAAACTTACATACAGTATACATGTACATGTATGTACTTTTTGTTAGCAAAGAAAAATATTTTGTAACAGTAAATCCTATATAAAAATAATAAATAAATTTGCTGAATGAGATTTGTCCATAAATGTCTGTTAATCTGTCCATTTTGTCTGTCTGTCTGTCTGTCTGTTTGTCTCTTTCTGTAATTGATCTAATCCTGTCCATATTATGTATTTCATTCTATTTTGTTTAGTTAAACTATGAGTCAATCTGGATGACGGTTGTGTTTGGTATCATGTACTTCCCATCGGTGGCATACTATGTGTACAAAATTGCTAATGTAAGTACGTATGTACTATATGTACATGTACAGCTGTTAGTGCAGTATTTTTATTTTTTTTGTTTTCTTCGTTTTGCTCTTCAGGTTAGCAAACATATCGAGGAGTATTGGCATTCTGAAGGGTACTACTATGGACAGGAAGAAAGATATCGTTTTATTGGCAGTACTGTGTATGCTGTTTGTGAGTATCAATAACTTATAAGGCTGGTTTACATAACGATGCAATGGCTCATTTTTAAGTAAATATTATGTATAGACGCTTGACCTTTTGACACCTTACGTCACATAGAGATAAAACTTTTTCTATCAATGTGTCACGTTGCGTAGGCTGCATTGCGTCACTATGTAATCCAGGCTTACTTTTGTTAACCTTAATAAAAAATTTTCACACTTGCTATGTTATGAAATAATTATTCAAGAATAATATATAATTATAAAGTGTCGTTGTATTGTAGTAACACATTGTTGTACATGTAATGTTAGTTAGAGGCTGGATTTACAATATGACACTTGTGGAACATTACATTGACGCTGGAATAGAATCCAAATCTATTTTAATGTAAACAAGCATCAAACTATCAAATTACCCATGCAATGTTGGACTAGCGCCATATTGTAAATCTGGATTGCAAAGTTGCACTTTCCTCCAAAAGGTGCACTGGGTGTGATACTTTATCTCCTCACTCTACTGTTCACCCTACTGTCTACCATGGGTTATGGTAAAGGCCTCAATGAGAAAGGTGAGTGTTTTTTTTTATGACATTTATATGTACAGTACCTGTACAGTACGTGTATATTGTTTGACCATGCTGGTAGCGATAATAATTTATTCATTTGTAATTAAAATCCCATCTTCCACTTCTACCCCTCTCCCTCTTCTACTCCCATCTTTGATCCCCCTCTCTTACCTACCGCAGTCATTTCCCATACCCATCTCCCATCTTCCTGTGTTACATGTATTTCTCCCCTCTCTCCCTGTAGTTGATCCCCCTTTTAAACCAATTATAATGAAAATACGTGCCAGAAAGAAGGATTGCAATAAGGAAAGTACATATTCCAGCTCTACATGAACAATGTACTAATCCTCTTGTTTATTGTTGCTGTTTAATTATTACTACCCACATGAAAACAATTTTGAAACTACAAGTAATTGCTCCCCAATCTTTTTGATTTTATTTCCCAATTTCATTCTATTTTTTTGTATTTGTGTCTGCTGTTAATGTTTTCCACACTTATTGAATTTTACCCTTTAAAAAAATACATTACAGGTTAAAAGCCTAATGTATAATTATGGTCAATGCATACATGTAATACATATCATGTGTAAATATTATATTGTTTATAATTAGAGTACATGTATATAAATGCAGACTTGCATGTACATACATTTGTCATTATATATGCAGCCAATGGACGTACATAGCATTGATTCAGTAATTAGGCCACTATGTAGTAAAAATTGTTTTTTAGCTATAATTGTAGTGTAAGGTATCATTGTGAAATTAGCTAATCCGTGTAGTGCTGCTTTCCCACTGAAGTGTGTAATCCATGCTATACATAGCCTTTGGTGTTAAAGAAAATTGAACTTCTTTCCCATAAATGGTTTCGTTCACATGTTCCAAAGTCTGTGAGAACCTTCACACCACTTTAACCCCTCCCTCTGGTACCCTCACTCTATTTAAGCAGTTCCATCAGCACTTACTAATCCACCATTTCAGACTCTTTTCTCTGATATTAGTTCAAGTCGAAGTGAAATATACAGATAGATTGATTCCCTATACCAGACAAAGTTTTTCCGATGTTTCGTTTCTTTCCGTTACTAGTGTCAGTCCTCCTTGGGCTGATGACTGGTACAACACTGGCCATTTCCCCTTACCGACCGCACGACGTGGGAGATGATAACGGACCACAACCACCACCAATGGCAGCTAATGCACAGGAGATGGACCAAGAACAGTGTTCCCCTCCTGACTGCCTCTTGGAGGCTAATAAAGGTTAATATTATCTATTATGCACTTTATAGCATATAATTAACTCTTAGTTGTTTATGTTTTTCAAATTTTCAAGTTTTCTTTTATTCAACTCCCCATAGGTGGGCTATTTGAGGTGGATATTCGCCTGACCCCGGAAATGGAAGCAGCAATCAAAAGCATGACCGAAGGAGATGGTGTTGAGGTCCAGGCAGCGATTAGTTTTTCGTTATACAGATGGCCGAATGCTGTTGTACCTTACCAACTAGACAGTCAATTGAGTATGGGCAAGTTGTTAATGGTTACAATTTTTTTAGTCAGTAGCCCATAGGAAAAAAATTGTAATTTTTTTTTTTTACGTGTGTTACATTGATTTGAGGGTGTTAATTTAAAAATCAAGCCTGAATCAAGGTATTGGCTTCTAAAGCACTTCAATAGGCGAAATGAACTTGCTTAATAACTGATTGTGTGGTTGTTTTTTTTTTTCTCTTTCAAATATTAGATTCCAAGATCTTGTCTAATATATACCAAGCCATTGCAGCTTGGGAGAACTCCACTTGTGTAAGGTTTATCCCTAAGGAACCAGAGCACGAGGATTACCTGCGCTTTACCCAGGGTGTCAGGTATATACTATCATAGTTAGTGCTACACGTGTGTACACATACTATAGAATTCTAGGGTAAGGCAAAATCTTTTTTTTTTTTTTTTTCGTTTGCTTATACCCAAACCATGCAGTATAAGACATTCAAGTTGGAATGTTTTATGAATAGAATCTTTGTTGTGAAATGCTGAAATAATTATTTTATATCATACAAACACAACAATTAGCCTGTATACAACTTCATACAATTACTCGTTCTATAACTCCCTTCCCCTCTCTCTCCCTCCTTCCATATTTAGTTGTAGTTCCTTTGTTGGTCGTATCGGTGGTCTGCAGCCTATCGATGTGGGGAGGTGTGATCGTGTGTCGATGGTGATACACGAGATCGGTCACGCACTTGGTTTCTTGCACGAGCAGTCTCGTATTGACCGTGACGACCATGTTAAGGTGCTCTGGGAGAACATTGAACCTGGAAGGGAGGGCAACTTCTTCACTTATTCAAGTTCCCTTATCAATTCCGTTCATATACCATATGACAAACTCAGCATAATGCAGTACTCCAGTTTCGTAAGTATCTTTTATCATTGTGTGTTGTCCAGTTATACTTGTACTAAACAGCAGTTAATATAATTATAATACATTATAGTGAGTTTGTGTAGTGTTTCGGTGTGCATAATTACTGTGTTGGCATGTTGATTGTATCTGGTATAATGCTATTGAATAGGTATGTATGTATTCATTTCCAATGGTGATCCCACTATCAGCGATTATCTCATTAGGGTTTGTTCTAAGGGCATGCATGGCACCCTTTTATTCATTGATAATCAAAATACATAAAGCGTCCATGTTTATTTATACCCACCCTTTCATGCACTGTTATAGTCACCTTGTTACTTCATCGATATTATAATTATGATAATGCATGCAGTTATTATATTATTCTGTATGGTTTAGAATAGTGTATTCGTCCATGGCAATTAACTGTACTATAGTACTGTGTAGTATTATATTTGTTCCATATGGTTTAGTATAGTGTATTGTTATAGGCATTCGCACTGCATGATGCTCAAGGCAATCGCAGACCCACTATAGTACTGAAGGATGGTGATGGTCTGATACAGCCTCCCAGTGAGCTCAGTTTGCTGGACATTATTCAAACCAATATTGTCTATGATTGCCCAGGTATTCATTGCATGATATATAAGTAAATGCAAAACTTGAAATCATGTACAAAGTATGGTCTCTAGGTTGCTTAAATTTGAAGGGATTACCCTTCTTCCACATCCCTTCTTATACTAGTACTGAATCGAACTCGTTCATATACACAAGAACATTTTAAGAGGCAAAATGCTGACACATGTATAATAATTAAGTACATGTACAGTAGGTGTGGTCGTAAAATTAATATAATTTCAATTAATTATTATTGCATCTGGGAACCACACTGGATTATGTAATTGATTGAACAGATTCATTTTTTTTTAACAAGTGTTCTCTTTGTTTTCTTTTGGTTATAGAAATAGACTGTACATACAGATGGAACTATACTGGCAATACTTCCCTTCATGATTCGTCCCCAGAAACTGATGAGTTTGGTGGCACACATTTCATCATACAGAACAAAGCCACTGGGAAGTGTCTGTCCATCACGGGGCTAACGATAGGGACGTACTCCTCTACCGATCCCATTGACAGCGCATGGAGCGTCACATTGGCCGAGTGTGACCCACGCCAGCTGTCCCAATACTGGTCGTGGATTGGTAACCACATCATTAACAATTCAACCAAGTTATGCCTGTCTTCAACTCCATCAGGTGACCTGATCTTGAGGTCATGCAATGAGCAGCACACTACCGAATCACGGATGCAGTTCCTGTGTTCCGGTTACTTCATAGATCATCCACAAACGGAGGAATGCCTCTCGGCAGTGGATGCGGGTACCGTACAGATTACAGGAGTATCAATGGCTGTTAGTAACACATTGGAAGTAGCTGCTCAGGAACTTGATAATAAATGGTCTAACATGATGGAAGGGAGCGATGATGTGACGTACATATTAGCGATGATTTCTTGTAACGTATCCAACCTCATGCAAGCCTGGCAAAGGATGTTTGAAGACGAAACAACCGGCCCCAACTCCCATTTGGACATGTCCTCTTTGGATAAGTCTATCTGCGCGGCCGATCATCAAATTCATGAGTGTTATAACGAGACCATCCCCAATGCTCATGGCTGGTTGCGTTGTACGGTGCATGGATACTTTGTATCAGGAATAGTGTTCCATGGTGATGCATCACGTGTGGTTTCCTCCATCATATACTGCCAGTCACCGTATTCCTATTGGGAACATCCCAACAACCCCATCCTATTGGACGACACTCACACTCCAATCACCTGTGACCAGAAGGCCCGTTGGACCCCACCCACTCTGGGTGAGTCTGGCTTTTAGTGTGACGATGATCAATACATGCTGAGGGGTGTTCGAATTGGTATGGGAGTCCGATATGTATTACTCCCTGATCACGATTGTTGAGTGTTGTCAACCTGTGCATAAGAAGAGGGTATACAGGCATTGCTATGACAATGATCAGCAGCCTACTACAGTAGGTTGGGGTAGCAGTACTAGTAGTACATGGTGTACTAGGAGGGGGTACTTCGTCACCAGTCTTACTGAAGTGGTGCGTTCCATCACATCAGCAACCGATGGTGATCTTTGTGACAAGATGGTGAAGTGCTGCGTCTGATGCCACATGCACATGCATGTGGTATCAATCCTGCTCATTAGACTACATTGGAACGATAGAGGGAAAAAAGAGACTTATATAGTTCTTAGCATAAAGTATTATAGTCTAGTTGAGAGGTTTATTATTTAAAAGTTGATTTATTTGAAAAGTAAAAACGGGTGTGATTATCACGCATGCAGGTTTCATTGTGAAATGAGTGTTCATTAATTAGTGTATGGAATGATTGTCTTATAGCTGATAAATGGCAGTTGGCCTTGGAGCACATGAATAGCAGTTGTTAGGTTAATTTGCTGAGTCAGGGGGTGTGTTGTATGTGGCCGGAATAAGACTATATATTACATCATGAGAGGCATACAGTTTTGTTGGAGAGCTGTATCACTGCATGTACACGCAATAGTAATGCGTGCATGCATATTCTCAACTCTCAGTATATGTACATGTGCTGCACTATTGCGCAGTCTCATTATCATAGTGTATCATGATTATATAGACCTATAGCTGCAAACTTAGTTTATGCATCTGACTATGATTTCAATGAAACTATTACTGATGATACAAAAAATAATTAACTACAGCAAACATTATGGCTAATTGTAGTTTCAAGCTAGACTCATTGTATATAGCCTGCATGCATCTAGATCTGACCATCTTCACACCGACGACGCTCCATTCTACAGATCCTATCACAAACCCTTAAACAAGCCGTTAAGTCAGATCTGAACCGTCGGTCATAACAATTCTGTTCCTCTGGACAAAACCTCTTGCATGTCCTGAACTGACCAGCACAGCTGAACCTCTGCCCCTGCTCTACAGCCTCAATTGACTTATCACTTCCTATAGTATTATAACAATTACAGTGATTGAGCCCATGCATGAAACCACAGGATATGTGGTTTCGTGGGTTCGTGATATGTATCATAGTCTTATTTTAGTTATAGTCTTGTATAGCCAGCCCCTCCCACTCCAAATGTTTGGGACTAATTGAGGGCCTGCATGGGTACGCTAGATGGCCAACATGCACCTTTATATATATATAATATATCTTTACCTGCTATATTCTCCTGCATACTAACTGATGAGACTTCAACACCTAAATATACATGTATAACATATATACTGCCACAGCATTATAATGATTATACATACTATCTTACAGAGATAAATGGCCAGAGCAATCAGAAGAATTGTTTGTGGTTTGGACATCATGATGGTTGCAAACCAGTATACCAAGATAGTTTATGAATGTCTGCGATGGCAGATCTTATTATTTATATAATCGATATCAGATACTACACAAAAGTGAAGCCAACAATGACATGTAGTGGCCCCCGGGATGCTTGTGTAATCACATGCAGCATGTATATGTATCATATAACATATAATTATATATTGCTTTATGCTATATTAATAATTTATTGATAATAGTTTTCCTATTTCATGTCATATATTGAATGCAATCATGCAGTTGTTTCGTTAACAACTTATGAACAGGATAGTTCAAAAGGAGAGGCCTTTCCCTATGCATGCCGATTGAGTGTGCATGCATGCAAGGGCTGGGCAGGGTGTCAGCAAGTTTTGAACAACAGGAAAGTATTCAAAAAAGCAGCCTTTCCTATAATCATATGCCATGCAGGCTAGCTGCAGGCATACAGCCATGTACATGTATATGACAAGGTGTTAATATTGGTACAAGTACCAGTAACAGTAAAATTACCTGATAAAGAGTGTTGTGACATGCATGCATGACAGGGTGTCAGCATGTGCGGCATGTGCACGAACAAGACAATTCAATGCATATGAAGCAGCATCTCCCGCTATCATTGATGGATGTGGCACCATGATGACAAGGAATTAATTGACACATCAGTTATGAACACAGTAAAGTTCAAAAGGAAGAGCAGCTTCTTAACTATATACTTATGCATGTCAATTAATGGGCGGGTTGGCTTGAATGTGTGAAGGGTACGTCAGTCAGCAGGTCACATGAATAGAAACTGAAGTGAACACTCTATATACTATCAATTAATGCGAATGCATGGGTGTGATTAGTGGTATATGAAGGCAAGTTTCATATAGTTTTTCGTATGACAATCATGATGCATATGTTAATGCCATCAAAAAGTCCTGCACTAGCTCCTGTCCACCTAACAAAACATGTCATATCTGCATGTACATATATAACAACCCGGCCTCTATAGCTTAGGTGATACAGCATTTTTATATACGTTAATGATCAAAAACTGCCGAGTCCATTTCTGTCCTATAATTGAACGGCACATGATTCGTACTCTTTCCATGTATTTGCTTACATTACGTAAACGTTATATTTATAATGTAAATCCCCCGCACTCTTTGAATCCTAGTCTTTATGATAGCCAAGTGTCAAAAAACTATCCACTATTCAGCACTTTCCCAACGTAACAATGTAAACCTAGCTTAAATCAAGCTAGACTCTGCTATCCCAATATAAACCACTGACCCACACACTGCACACATACAGATTACGCAACTTAAGTTTTTGACCAACCTTTATCATCCCGCATCACTCAATCCGCTATACTGGCATGGGTATTGTAGTACCCGGTAATATATGAGTACATGATCAATTACTCCATCAATCTACTGTACATATAATTATATTGAGTTTGTTTAGTGATGTTTCATTGTTATTCCAATGATCCATGTTTAAATCTATAAGGAAAAAAAAAACCTGTGTAGCTATATTAGTTATGCCTAAGACAAATCTACTTTATAACTTTTAATAAAAATTAGATAAAATTATATTAATGGATAATTACCTAATTAAGCGCGCGCGCACCTACCTACACTGCACTGTACCATAGATATTAGATTACAAAGGGGGATTGGAAACTCTGAAAATACGCAATGTATAAGAGTAGGAATTCAGAGTTGGT
>JAYJLX010045793.1:0-12900 GCA_036873525.1 Chalinula nematifera | reverse complement strand
ATGAACATCATTGTTAACAACTGATAACATGGTTTAGCAGCTGTCTCAGCTTGACCCAGGACTTAAGTTACCTGTGTTTCGTAATTATTTTTTCCTTTAATTAGGAAACTCCCTGGGAATTATATTCTAAACATGATACAGTTTACATTGGTTTCTATGGGTCTATAGAATCCCTCGGGAACCATAATAACCTCGTGCTTTGTGCTCAGTTACTATACTGTTCCCTTGGGATTCTATAAGGCACATAGAAACCTAGTATCTAACTTCTATATTTATTGTGGTGTGTATTTGATTTACCATAATTCCTATTATTTTATACAGTCCTTCCCTCACATGGAGAGACGTGCAATATTTGATAGCGTACACTTCAGACCCTACCAAGCTATCTGGTGAGTGGGCGGTTAACGGAGCGGGTCTCAGTGTGAGTCATCAGTTTGGGTTTGGGGCTATTGATGCCGAGGCTATGGTTACTAGAGCTAGGCACTGGTCCAACGTACCTAAGCAGCTAAAGACAGAACTAAATCTACCTATAGCCAAATCCACTGCGTATGTTATCTATAGTCCATTGGGTTGTATAGTGTCATTTATAGTTATGCTTTATAAAAAGAAATCGGTTATCGTACAATATAGTATTAATTATATATGGCCTTTTGAACTATATTAATGTGAATCGTCTTGCTAATCATGCATGATTGTATGAATTTAATTAATTTGATGTTTTTGTAATGTAATTTTTATGACTTCAACTTCTCTATCTTACGATTCATTATTCATTGATGGAATGAATTATTGTATTTATAGGAATGTGCCCGCTCAAGGTTATTATTCCACTAATTGGGATGTGACATCAGGTTCCACTACTATCCGTTCCCTGGAGCACGTTGTGATAGTAATGACTCTAACCATATCACTGACAGGCTGGGATACCACCTATGACTATTATGACATACCTTCCGACTATAACTTGAAGAAGGACGTAGATTACGCTGATTTCGAGACAGACGACGATGTATTCAAAGACTACAGTATGGATTCCTCTAATGTTCTCACTAAACGTGATGCTGATCATCCGTTCCTCACAGCTGACCACGCCCGCCGGGGAGACATCATGGTGGAACTCGTGTCCCCTTCTGGAACAACCTCTACCCTTCTGCCATATCGCGAGTTCGACTTTGTTAATGCTAACGGGTATTCAGATTGGCCGTTTATGTCCGTACATCACTGGGGCGAAGACCCTCAAGGAACCTGGACGATCAAAATAACCTATAAGAACAGGCATGCTTCGGTAAGGGCTGTCATCAACAAAATGATTTTATATGGAGCATCAGAAATTCCCACAGCCGTTAGTGGGATTCCCAAGTCATGTGACCCGATGTGTGTGCGTGGGTGTTCAGGTAGCGGTAAGGAATATTGTGACTCGTGTAACCAGTTTAGAGAACCCGTTACACTGGAATGTGTTAATGAGTGCCTCGATAATACAACACTGTACAATGGCTATTGTGAAGATGCTGTGTATTATCATAGTGATGGGAAATCGTCTTTGTTACCAGTGATTATATCGGTATCAGTTGTGGTCATGCTGGGTCTGGTGATATTCATTGGTGTAGTGGTTGTGTTGATGGTCATTAAAACCCGTAATAAGCACAGAAACCAAACTACATATCACCTTGTGTCAGTTGATGATGACTAGGGATAATTTTTCATAATAAAAACATTTTCAATTTCATTTTTTTTATATCACGTACTAACAACAGCTGCTTTTTTAAATATAATTAAAATATCAGTGTTTATAATTGTTATACTAATTATATTTGATGTTAAATTATTTAATAAACAAATAATTAAAAATATCTAATTTAAAATGGGTTAAATAATCACTAAAAAACACGTTAGCATGTCAAACAAAACAAATATTAAAAAAAATACCAAATTAATTTCATTAATTTAAAAAGATACATATACTATTACACTTCACTATATGTAACACTTTCCAATAGAGACTCGCGTAGTCGAGGTGCATTCATGTTAGGCTTCAGAATAGCACCAAAATCATCCCCTTTAGATTCTATTATCTGCTGTGACACACTTTCTTGCTTTTCATTAACTGCCTCTTCCTTGTCCAACCCCTTCTTCTTGCAACAACAACAACAGCATGGACACATTAGGTATGCTCTCAAGAACCTCTTCTGGTACTCACAATAGTTTATCCAAGCCCCCGGGAACCGAACTCGAAGATGCAAAACAAATGTAACGCTGAATATAATATAGACAATTAACACGGCTACCACTACATACAAACTGGCAATGCTGTCTTGACTTGATAGAGGGTAATACAGTGTACCAACGCACAGGAACATCAGTATGAATAGCAGAGCTGTCTCGATTTTGTTCAGTATTGCCTTCTTGAAAGGTTGAGTGTAAAAGTGGATCAGCATGAAGATGGAGACAAATAGTGTTATACTGAACGCACTCTCAGGATAGGATGCAGCTGCAAATATAACATATGGTACAAGACGCAGTATACAGCGTAAACCAGGCCAGAAACTGTACCTGACCCTAAATGGATTCCAAAAGGCATCGAATATCGGTAGAAATTTGATCCGTAGCTTATCACCGCATTTCGTCTTGGACCAAATGAACGGTGGAGGCAAAAGCATCAGGGAAAACGGTATTATGTAGAATAGGAGGAAAAAGATAGCAACAAATATCAAGAACCCATGAGCTCCTGTACCGTATTCAACACTAGGGTCGATACGCCACCCAACATATTCATCACCAGTACTACTTTTTATCTTGACATATCCTAGTATATCAACACAGGTCTTGAAGACCGTACTGTAACATAGTAGCAACAGAGTGGCAAAGCCTTTCGGGGCAGAGAAGGGTGACCTACTCAGCCTATGAAATCGTCTAGCAGCCAACATCATTATGAACATCAGTATAAACAGGTATAATGGGAACATTAATGATAAACCAACCCGACCAAGTGAGTCCATTTCGTGGTATATACAAGTTGAAATACCGGTATCAAAGTTTATCAAACTGATGAAAATAAAGATGATGCTTCCGCCATTGTAGTCAGCATAGGACGGTATGAGGAAGCCAACTATGTTGGCAAAAAAGATTATCAAGTTAATGTATCCGTGTGCCACTGTGAAGTCAAGGAAGCTAATGAGCCCCATCAGTGCCACACCCATGATAAGGTATATGAAGAGTAGCCATATCACATCATTACCACACTTGGAGCATTCATTTGTTCCGAAAACTCGACTATATCCATCCTGACACTGACCACACAGTACACCCTTCCTATGCAGAGCACACAGCGGGTCCTCCTCAGATGTGAAATCAATTACTCTATTGCCTTCAGAGCAATAATTGTAAATACATGCAGCACCGTAGTATTGACCAGGTGTTGTTATCGGGCCTAACCAATAATTGTCTAAAACAGTAATGGCATTATTGTCTGTATCGCATCTCACACGACTGTTATCCTCAATATAAGGTAGACACTGACACTCCTCTAGTGAGGTATCACTGTCTGTAGTCAGATCGAAGCCGTATGGACAGTCATCGAGCATTATTATTACATGTGCTGTTGCTATAGAGCCTGATGTACTGTATAGTGTTACATTGATTTTATTGTCATCATTGTCAGCCTTACCATATAGATACATTTGTATGTTCTCTGGCTCAGCGCTACCTTGCAAGAACCAATAACCTGACAGTCCAAGCTGGGACCTTATATCAGCAGTGCTACTGGAATTCTCTGCAGTCATTCTTCTAGCCAGTGATGTTACTGCTAAAGGGATGCTTTGGTTCAATTTGTCCAGAGCTGTTGCATTGAATTGTACTAGTCTACCAGGGTATGCAAATAAACTAGATGAATCGTTACTTGAATTTTCGTCCTCAGCTATGCTTATGTTTATCGTACTAGCCAGCGTGTTGACAACTCTCTCTAATGGCTGATTACCATAATCAATGACAAATTGACTCTTATTCGTGAGACGCTCCTGGAGTAGCTCGATTCCAGATTCAGAGCTTGATGATGCTTGGCCACCCAATGGCCGCTTCCATGGGCAGGTTTGAAGAGCTGAACCGTACACAGCACTGCCCAAGGATGCTTGATTGTTAATAAAACTGATAGTGAAGTTTAAGGAGTCCGGATTGGTGCAGTTGGTATACGCACAAAGGTAGTCAACAGAGTTGAACCATAGGAAGCAGTCTACAAGAGTGGTCGTTGCAATTGCTGGAGTCGATAATGAAACATACAATGCTCCTCCGTTTACGGCTGCTGTGTTATCTTTAAACAATAAGTTAGTACCTTCCGTTATAATTATGGCCGAACTAGTAAGGATCTGTAGAGCCCCTCCACTTGTGGCTGAGTTACCAATAAACGATATAGTACCACTCATGTAGATGGAAGTGGTGACAGCCAATATGGATGAACCCTGATTACCAGTGAATAGACAGGTACCGTTCATAGTGATGTTGACTGATAACGATGAAATGAGGGAGTCGTAGAAGCCATTGTTGTTGGTTGTGGTGCCATCGTTTCCTCTGGCAGTTATGGAGTCCAGAAACACTTGAAGCCCGGGTTGGAAGCTGGAGTATTTAAGATCAAAAAAGGACATTATGGCGGCTGATTCGGTGGCAGTGTTGTGAAGGAACTTGGCATTACGGAAGTAAGCCTTGTTAGCATTTTCAGAGGTGGTTAGCTCTGAAAAAGATGAATATAATATCACACCACCGGCTGTTCGAGCAGTGTTATTCATAAAATCACAATCATCAAATGTTACGATATTGGGTTGAAGGTCTCCAATACTTAGCATACGAAATATCCTACGATTCATAGCATCTCTGGGTACTGGAGAATTAAAATACACTATCCCAGATGCGCCACCTGCTAGACCATTGTTCAGCGCAAACAAACATCGTGTAAACGTAATTTCCCCACCGTTTGAACCCTTGAACTGATCCACATACATGCCAGCACCATAGAAACCTTTGTTGCTAGTAAAATTGGTATCACTAACAATAAGACTCACAGCATACCTGAACTGGGATAACAACAGACTAAACCCTCCACTGCCTGTCACTACGTACCCTAATTCACGTGCTGTTTCCGAATCCTGGTATACGTTGGGTAGAGAGGATAGCAGACCACAGTTAGTGTTGTTGAAGAAGTTGGAGTTACTAATAGTCACGTTTGTTGTTTCGGTGGTAGTTGTGTTGATGTGGTCAGTGTATAATAGTATGAACCCACCCCCTAGTGTATCTTGAGCTGTGATCATATTTATGCTTAATGAAGCAGCATCAGTTATACTGTTACAATCTGACATGGAAGGACGGTTGTTCGAAATGTCTATGTAATCAAAAGACGATGTTCCAAAGATATTGATGGCCATTATCCCAACGACAGAGTTTATCACACGTACGTCATCCATTATCACGTCACGAACATTGCCCAATATCATACCCACACTGACGTTATAGTAAACCTCATGGAACAGATCAGCTGTTGAATTGATCTCGTTGATCACATCACCTATGTATTCCTCGCCGTACAACCCACACCCATCGATCGTCAATCCCTCAAAACTCAAACCAGATACATTCAGGAATACCAAGCCGATTTTACTACCGCAAGTGATGACAGTCTCATTGCTCCAGCCCAAACCAACGATACTCACATTGACGATATCTTTGACTTTAATGAAGTCCGTTACCAGATGCTGACCGGTCATTAACTGTAGGATAGTGTCACTAGCGATGGTGGACAAGGCCTCGTTGATATCTACAGTATCATCATTTGAACCATCACTGTCTTGAGATGATGTGGATACTGCTGGATAGACTTCGATTATACTGGAACCAGTGACTGTAGTTAGAGTAATGGCTAAGAGAGACAACCAGGCTAAGGATCGCATTGTGATAATCCCTCGCTTTCTATGTAAGTCGTATAGCTGGTTGGAACAGACTAGCACACTGTCTGTATTATGGATAGTCTATTGAATTTATGGAGAGAGATAGAAGCATTTCAATCACATAAGAATTGTTTGCTGTACTTACTGAGTAGAGGGGGTGACTGTACAGGCTAGTAAGTAATGGGCTGACTGCTGGATCAGTACAGAGAATGAAATAACATTTTCACAGTCCAACTATGCATTCAATCACATGATCAACATACTTATACCTTCACAGTTTATATTAAACTAATGGTCTTGTCAAGGTCAGTTGTTAGAACACTCATCACAATTTATATGGAAGCCATTTGCACTATGCATTAAGAATGCATTAATGCTTGCTGCTTGGGGGCGTGGCAGGAGGCATGTCAATATGAAATTTCCCTCCAGATTGTGTATCTCTGTCTGCCTCATATTGAGTGTGTTTGTTAATGTCTACTTCATCATCAGACAAACTTGCTGTGTCTCTTACCAACAGCACGACAGCAGGACTGTAGCAGAGGAGGCTAGCCATAATAAGAGATACTCACCTATTGTAAAGAATACTAGTTATGGCCATATACCAACTCCTCCTACTCCTCACTCATCTAAGCCAATTGATAGACCCCAGGGTAGACCTGCTGACAACACTACTCTACTACTACCCTATGATGTATCAACTGCAAGCACTCGCTTGCCATCTAATGTTTCGATATCACCCATCGAGTTCAAGTTCTTTAGAAAAATATTCACCATCGATTCGACGACCGCATTGGAAAACGAGCAGTTTACGATACTCACAATGACCTATCAAAGGTCTGCCTTGCTTAAACAACTGATACCTCATTACTGTTCCACGGGGCCACACCTACACAAGATATTAATAATATGGAACGACGTAGACTCTAGTGTACCACAGTACCTGAAGGACATCACCTGTGAGGTTAAACTGGAGTTTATCCTTTCCAAAGAGAACAAGTTAACCAATAGATTCATCCCTTATGAGGAAATAGAGACGGAAGGTATGTTTACATGTACCCATAGTTACCATGGGGATCCGAGCTAAATGAAAACAATTTTCAATTCATTTTTCACAGCTGTATTCTGTATCGATGATGATCGTCAAATTACTCACCAAGATCTTATATTTGCCTTTCAATCATGGCAGGTAAATCAAGTTATTTAAACTAATGTCTATTATCTGCGATAGTTCCTATATCAGTAGTTTCAATTATATTAGTTGTATCAAAGTATAATTATAATTATCGCTATAATCTGTGTCTGGCTGCTGTTTGTGTATTAATGTCTCATTGTTTAAACTATTGAATAATGCTTATTGTTACTCTTTCTCTCTAAATAATCACTTACAGCAACTCCGCCATAAGGTGCTCGGTTTTGAGAGACGAACGCATACTGTGTTGCCAGACGGAGGCTATGTCTACGGAGAGAAAGAAGACGTCCTTCAGAAACTGGGCTACTCCATTGTACTCTCCACCAATTTCATCCTCCATCGAGCATATTTCGAGATGTTTCAAATGGAGGAATTCATGCCGCGAGGGATAGTGCGTTACGTGGACGAGAAGATGAACTGTGAGGACTTTGCCATGTGTTTGATGGTTGCTGACTTCCTCGAGCGGATCAGCTCCACCCAGAGTTGCTGTCTGGTGGTTAAAGGGAAGTATTACCCTTCAAATCTAGAGGAGAAAAACGGTCAGTCAGACAGAAATATTGATATATAATATTGTTAACCATTATCAGCTAATACCTTGAGGCATGTTTGTTTAATGTAATGCATGTTCGAGCCAGCTGTCATATCACAAACTATAATGATTATATGAAATAGAGTTTTCTCTGTGCCATGTTATTATGCAGCAATATGTGCTTCTAGTTTCTGTGGGTCATTTGTTGTTTCTGACCATACTCACTTTTATGAACATTTCTTAGATGGTTACCAAGGGTTGTCTAGACGAGGCGGCAGACATTATTCGGAGAGGACCAAGTGTTTGAATGACTTTCGACCGTTTTATAAAGACGGCAAGTTGCCACTCCATTACACTCAAGTCAAAATAACTCACGAGTCAAAGTTATTTTACTCAAGACGGAAAAAATGGCAGTAAAAATTTTCAACAGCATCAATAGATAATGGTTTTAAATTTTTGTAATAAATTGTTTTATTAATTTTAACATAATTATATTATAATCATACATAATGGTAACATATTGATGATAAAAATTCAGAGGGTAATGGCTGAACAGTTAATACATACGATGAATTAAAAACAGCTCATGATTGCTAAAAAATTATGATATAAAATATAAAAACTAATTACAAACAATTAATGCTGTTGGTGTTTCCATAATGATAGTTACTTGATGAAAGGTTTCTTTAGTTCATTAGTATCAATGTCTGGACTTTGAGCACCATCTTGTTCGCTTGGCATATCAAACTTATCTTTGATTTCCGGATCTTGTAACAATAAGCTCATGTCAGGAGTAGCAGTGACCTTTGACCTTTCTGTTGATACCGACAGCTGAGAGGGAACACGGTCTGTGTTGGTAGTAACAGCATGGCTAAACAGCTCATGACTGGCTGACTCTACAGTTTACATGAAAAACTTATAAAAAGAAAAGTAATACTTAATTTTATGTATGTCGTACTTATTTCATTTGGTATTGCTCTTTCCTGATCATCAATTTGTACAGCACTACGTTTCTTCTCTTGCTGTTGTTGTTCTTCATACTGCTGGTCCTCACCATTATTGTGATCATTGTATTCATAATCATCATACTCTTCTTCATTAGATGTACTGTTATAATCATTATATCCATCAGTAGTGTAGTCTGAAAATAATAATCAAGCTTATCTCAGTATATGCTAACATTGTGTTTTCCCAGCTACTCCAGTACACACGCTGCAATTAATACTAGAATAAGCCCCACCCACTAAACACCCACCCATTAAAATACTAGAATGAGCCATGCCCGCTAAAATACTGCCCCTCCCCCTTCTCTTTATTATACCATTAGTTGCTTCGAGTTCACATGAATCTCCTTCGTATCCTTCAGTACAGTAACAGTAGTGGGACTCAACACATGTACCATTGTTCTGACACCCACTACCATATCCACATGGAGATGCTATATAATAATACACATAACATTAACTATAATGTTATAATATTGGTTACCCTAGTCTTAGATAGCAGATAAGCAGGTAATGTACGTATAATCTTCCTTATAAAACTGGCCTAACTAAATGAACATGTGTTATATTTTACATACCAAAGTATACATTTAGTCTAGCCGATGCTTCAACACTGCCAGCACCATTACTAGCAACAGCTTTATACACTCCAGTATCAGATACCTGTAGATCAAGTACCACTAGCGATCCAGTTTTATTAACGTGGAACCTACACACAATGATCAATGAATACACATTATGCATGTGGAAGCAAGTACTCCTGTTAATGTAGTACCTTCCATCTAATGCTATCCTCTCATCATTGTGGTACCATTCAATGACTGGTTCTGGCTTGCCTTCAACTCTGAAGTCAAACACGGTAAACGATGGTGGGAACTGGTACAGCTTATCACTGGGAGCTTGTAGGATTTTGGGGCGTTCTGGAAACAATGAGAGGTAAACGTTAAAAAAAGGAGACAAATTTAAAATTATACAAGAATAAAGGGTTCCTTTATTTGATAATTTGCTAAATTAACCTCCTAGTGTAATTTTGACTTGCGCTTGTCTAATCTGGTTATCACGAGATGCTGCAGTACATATGTAGGTTCCTGCATCCTGATCAGTGAATTGAGTCACTGTAAGGAATCCATTAGTGTCCTCTTTGTTACCACACTCGTCGACCATAACGCCGCATTCCTCATGTGATGGAGATGCCCTTATGGATGAAAAAAAAAAGAGAAACAAAACTCATTGGAAATGTAACTTTATATACATCACTGCGTTAATTGTATTCATGATCGTGGGCAATTATATTCATGATTGTGGGCATGGCATGCAAATATCAGTTTAAAAAAAAGTGGGCGTTTGAAAACTGCAGAAAATGAGGCGTACTTGTCACACAAGGGGAACAGCAGTGACCATAACTAGTATAATACTGGTAGTGAGTATTACAGCTAACCTATACTATATTCATACCAACAATTACAATGTACACATGGTTGAACAGCTACAAGTATCATTGGCTAGATCGGACACTAAAGGATTAGTGCAGACTACCATAGCAAAGGATCAAACAATACCCAATGGATTTGTAACAGATAGACCAAACCACTGGAAGTATTTCAAACAGCTGTTTATTGATCGACCGAAATCAATAGAGAAGGAACAGTTCACTATAGTCATGATGACCTACCAGAGACCTTCGCTACTGAGGAAACTAGTACCTCATTATTGTAACACTGGACAGTATTTGAATAAGTTCATACTCATTTGGAATGAAGTGGGTGGAGTCATACCAAGAGATATATTGCATCACGACTGTGCAGTACAGTTTGTGATAAAGCAACCAACTGAGAATAAACTGACCAATCGATTTTATCCCTATCGTGAAATTGAAACGGATGGTAAGTCAATAAGCTTGAGAGAGAGAGAGAGAGAGAGACAGTTTTATGATTTTATTCTATTCACTTTGACAGCAATATTCACAATTGATGACGATAGACTTGTACTCCACGAAGACTTGATATTTGCATTCAAATCATGGCAGGTAACATCACTAATCCTTTTAACTATACTATACATTCACAATTAATGCTACACTGGGTGGATGCTATGGTGACTATTCCAGTATTGAATCTAGTAGGCTATGAGTCAAAGGTCAAACCACCCATGCAACACTCAGCCAATGTAACATTGTGAATACTCCTTTATATTATAGCAATATAGGCACAGAGTGATGGGGTTTGAATTTAGAACACACACTCTATTTCCCAATGGATCGTACTACTACGGAGCTAAGACACACAACGATGAAGCACTGGGCTATTCCCTACTGATATCAGCTGATTTCCTGATCCACAGAGCATACCTTGAGATGTTCAACATGCCCGAATTCATGAACACAAGTTTACTGGAATATATTGACCAGAACATGAACTGCGAGGACCTGGCCATGTGTACAATGGTAGCAGATTTCCTAGCAACAGTTAGCTACCCACAGACGTCCTGTATAGGACTTAAACCCAAGCACTATCCTTTCAACATGGAGGCTAAGAGCAGTACGTGTCTAGCTATAGTGTGTGTAAGACCAGCTGGTCTTACACTGTACTTACAGTATATTAACTATGTCAATATTTCATACAATAGATAGCAAGTACAAGGGACTCTCATTGCGACCCACACACGTGAATGGAAGAACAAAGTGTTTAAATGAGTTTAAGAAGTACTATAAGGACGACATTCTACCATTACAATATACTAACATACTCTTCACACACGAGCCGGACTCATACTATTTACCAGACAATAAATACCATTCACAATATTGAAACATTAAACTATGCCTGATTACATGACATATAATAATTATGTGTAACACCATACTGTATTATATACCTCACCATTAGACCATTATTGACTACACTATGTTTACACCATTACTGTATATAATAATATACCTCAAGATCCCTTCTGCTCGCGACCAGGTCAGATTGGCGGATTTACTGTTCGCCTTACACTTCAGTCTGACACATTCACCCTCACCCACATGCATTACGGCAGCCGCATTTGGCTCCACCTCTACTGTTAGACCATTACCTACAAATCCAATAAGTCATCTTAACAAGTATTATTATATAACACACAATCATGCATACGTATAGTAAACTATATAAACAAACACCCATAAAGTTATTCCATAAGCTCTCCACTTTTTTTGCTTGCTTGCTCCTCCCCCTCCCCTCCCCTCCCCTCCCTGGCTCCCTCCAAACATACTGCAGTTCCTATTCATCCCAGTAAGTGATTGTCCCCTCATGTTACTGGGCCCGCCACACAATACTGAGTAATAATATGGAGTGTGCGTAGCTAGATATTTACGGAACCATAGTGCCTGACAGTCACATATCAGGGAATTATCATTAGTGAAATCAGCATACACATTCCATTGTCTGTAATACAACGTGTGTTTCATACAATATTAATATTAGTGGTATAGTTATAATTAATATCAATACTACGTAATGACTTACAAGAATAATATGTGATCTGTTCCTTCGAATGCACCTTCTTCAATGTAAGTGATCTTGTTGAAGTAGATTGTCCTTTATAAGGCGGGAATAGGGTATATGGTTATTAAATAAGGTTATTAAGTGAGGTTATTAAAGGGGTATTTACAGTTGGATTAGATAAGGGAGGTTCCTAAACGGCCGTGTTGTGATGTTTGTGAATGAGTTAGAGTGTAATAGCCTGTGGAATACATAATAGATGAACAATCAAAATAATTATGCATAGTTGAAAAATCAAAATTAATGTTGACTAACAAATGTTTGAGTCTGGTTGTAGGTTGGAATAACTCATTAGGTAGATAAAATATTTCGTTTTGAGACAAGTCCCTGAGTAATTAAGAGTTAATGAAGTTAATATTGTGGGTTTGGAGGGGTTGGGTTTTAGAGGCTCACAAGTATTGGAGATACTCCAGTAGCTGAAATGCTTTTTCGCTGATACATTTAATTTTGTTGCCTTGAAGCCATCTGGAAAATAAGAAAAAATGAATACGTACAGCATATGCAGTATTATTTTGACTTACAGATTAACTAGGAATCTTGAACTCGTGAACAAACCCCCAGGCAACTCAGTAATGAAGTTAGAACGGAGGAGTCTAGATTGGTAGAACCTCATTATCAAAGTGTTATCAGCAAATGACTCGGTGGCGCAACGGTAGCGCGTCTGACTCCAGATCAGAAGGTTGCGTGTTCAAATCACGTCCGGGTCATT
>JAYJLX010045792.1:0-34476 GCA_036873525.1 Chalinula nematifera | reverse complement strand
ATGTATGTATGTATGTATGTATGTATGTATGTATGTATGTATGTATGTATGTATGTATGTATGTATGTATGTGTATGCATGTATGTACATATTTGTGTATTTCCTGTCGTAATGCTTTGTGATGCACGAAGGAATGCCAGGTGCCAAAAATATTAATAGTAAAAGTCCAATTTACGTAACACAGCATTTCATTAGATTAATACATCCACAACT
Source organism: Chalinula nematifera (assembly GCA_036873525.1). Taxonomy (NCBI): domain Eukaryota; kingdom Metazoa; phylum Porifera; class Demospongiae; order Haplosclerida; family Chalinidae; genus Chalinula; species Chalinula nematifera. The sequence continues at coordinate 34,263 of JAYJLX010045792.1, read as the reverse complement.
GTGATTCGATTTTGGCCAACAAAAATGGATTTCCGATTAAGTAAAATGTTCATAATAAGGAAACGAATTATTTTAAATTAATAACATTACCTGAGGTTACGGAGTAGTAACTGGAGTATTGCTTAAAAGGCTTGGGGGGGAGGGCTATAAGGTCAATTATTGATTAGTCACACATTACCAAAGCTAAAGCTAATGCTTTTGTCCTTCCTTCCCTCCATCTTTCTCATGTGATTAATAGCCTATTGTTTGCATGTATGTACATACGTATGTATGTACATACATATGTATGTACATACATCTATGTGTACGTACATATGTACAATGTACATATGTATTTCCTGTCATAATACCTTGTAATGCCCGAAGGAATGATAGTAACCATTTCATACTATAGTCTCAATTTTTATGGGTGCACACAGCCCACTCAGTGGGGCACTTGCTTTACTAGTACATAGATAGTTTGTTTTAAGGCTTTGCTAGCTGTCACTTTTTGGTCACAAACAGTGTACGTAGCTAGATAATTATCCATGGTTAATGTCATGTTGTTTCAAAATATGGAAAAGAAGCCCACACACTCCCAGCTCTGTTTACTGGTTGCTATCAGTTTGTTATACTGCTACATAAATAATCTTTAGTGTTTGTCCCTAGTCCCATGCTGTTACATTATACCAGCAACTTGATCACGGATTATTCTCAGATTTCTATTCCCATTCTAAATCACTAATTATTCTCATGTAGATTTCTATTCCCATTCCAGGAGGCTGGTTCCTGTGTTCCTTATACTCCATCCCACATGCTTCACGCCGCACATGAAACCAGAATGAGATTCTCGGAGTTATATGATAAAGTTAGATGCTTGTACATTTTGATTCGTAAAAAGGGAATTAGGGCCATACTGCCCACCCACCTACATTATGAACCTTTGGGACAATCTAAAAAGCTTCAGGGAAGGCAAGAGGGGTGTGTATTATAAATGGGTATAGCCTACTCTAACTATTAGGTATCTATGGATGCACTACTGATTACATATATAAGCATGCATTATACTCATTCTTTTACTATTTATGCGTTTAACTTCTTTACGTAGGTTAATTAATTAAATTTATATTTCCCATAGTATAGTATTATATTTCCCATAGTATGGTGATAGTTATGTTGACGACACAGACGAGAGATCACTGACAGAAGTATTTGGAAAGATAAGTGAAATGGTATGAGGTAACAATACTGTACTATACAACAAACTGTTACTATACATAATTATACAGAATTACCACAATGTACTGTCCTGTCCATCTACTGACATTGCACTAATAGAGGATAAATACTTCCCTGATAACACATCCTATGGAATATTCAGGCAATGCAGGTCTAGTATACTAATCAACATGGCTTGTGATATAGTCCAAGTATTTTGCTACTAATCACCTATTGGAAATATGGTGTATTTACCCTTATTAGATTTTATATTGATAAATATGATGTAGCTGGTCAGCCTAATACAGTGAGTATACAAGTATATACCATCACTCACAAATTATAACTAATTACTAGATAATGAAAAGCTCTCCCCTTGAGTTAGTTGAAGTGGATTGTCGTTTATATGGTGGGCATGTCAGTGAAGGTGTGTTCGATCAGACCGTGACTCATGTTGTGTTTCATAAGAGGTATGTGTATACTTTGACATAATACTATACAAAATACTATACACGTATATTACATATGCACTATGCAATAATAATATGTGTATAGACATCGAGTAATGGTATAATTGGTTTCGATGTGAAACCCACAACTAAGAAGGAAACACATACATGTTTATGTAGGTTGGGCACACCCATTGGTTGCGAATTTTTGTATACAGCCCTCGATAAGTGCGAATTTGCTCCATTTTTTATGTTAGATATTTTTTCACGAAACATACATGCCAGCAAAGGATTAAAAATAAAAAAAATCTAACATTATTTTACAGATGATTGAGAATTTCCGGATCATAAGCCTCTTCCTTCACAGTCTCTTTCTACTAACTGTGACATAGGTGTTTGGCAGCTGTACAATTTGTTACAATTAAGTATAGTATAATAATTATTACACATGCATATTATGCATGTGTAATATTATACTATATATTATATCTACAATGTATACATATGTAATTATTGAGATTAATATTGGTTTTTTTTTTATTTCTATACACAGTGATTTGAAGAGGGTGAGCGATTTAAGGAAGATTCAACGAAGTCATCAAAGAAAATCACATTTTGTATTATCAACTTGGGTTCGAGATAGTGTGGAATATGGACATACGAAGAATGAAAGACATTATGAACCAAAAACAACATAGAACAATTAAAGTTTATATTTTCAGTTTATTACACTTCAGGACCACTGAGTTTAGTAAAAGAGGGGAGGGGAGGGGGGGGGGGGGGGGGGAGGGGAGGGAAAGAGAGGAAAGGGTCAAGGAAAATATAGTATTACGTACATACAAAGTTTGCAATATGTGCATACCAGCCTAGTGTGCTCTGAGCTCATGCAGTGTTCTACCCTTTTTTAAATGCTGATTCATCGGGTATAAGGGATATGAAATCACCACGTTTTTTTTTCCTGAAATCATGGGTAGATAAGAGCACATTCTAATACCTTTAATAGCATATTAAGTGCTTCATTGTTGTCATAACAATGTGTAACGCACACAACAAGTTATAGCAAGGAGCAGATAAGTTTCCATTATTATGATACACTACGTATATAGTGAGACAATACGTGTCCCTCAATGTATGCACATTAAATTAATTAATAATAAAGGATACTCCCCTCCTGGGATTAGCATGGCAATGTTGTTACCATTCAATAATATCTCATCCAGTCTTGTCACCCTACGACCTTCAGGAGTCATTTCACTAAAGGATAACTGATTAATTAGTGGGTGTGGTCTAATAATGATTATAATTATCATAGACAATAGAGTATAATAGGGGGATTGGTAACTACGTGGGCAGTATAATAAATTACGTTGTTACCGTAAGTATTCTTATTCTAATAAAAATCTTATTCTAATAAAAAGAAATTTTACTATGGAATGGACGATCCTTTTGTAAACGTCAGTAGGAAGTCCTTTTACGAACGGTTCTTGTTGAAGATACAGAAGCTGTCTGCTACCAAGCGATAGCTATTCTGGTGAAGGGAAGCTCTCGCATGCATTTGGCACCTTCAAAATTGTCGTAATATTTTGTTTCAAGCGAGGACAGGTACACTAAGCAGGGTGCTTACGGAGAAGAAAATGTCGCCGTATTTGGAAAAGAAGAGCACTAGAGCTTCCAGATACAGCTATTCTGATGCAGGATTAGCTTCTTTTTTCGGTCAAAGCAGAAAAATTAGCCTGACTTCAGTAGTTTTTGGGTTAGAGGTACAAAACATTAACAACTCGGCAACGGAAATGTGTGTGATGCACATTCTCGCACTAAACTCAGCATCTTTGGTACACAGCAAACTTAGCTTTGCACCAGTCGATAGCCAAGGCTTTACTCTTCCGTTTCAACTTAATGACACAACGTTTCAATCCATCTTCTGTGAATTACGAGGCACCAAAAAATAATTTTTCATCCATTTTTTTCTTCGTTGCTAGGGATGATGACGTCAAAAGTAACAACTCGTAAGTGAATAGGATTCCCATGTATAAGGAAATTACGCCCACGCAGTTTCCAATCCCCCCTATTATACTCTATTATCTATGTAATTATATAGCTCACTATTCTGTGACATCCTCTAATACCATGTTAACGAAGTCATCAAATCCCATCAGAGTCCCAACCAGCTCCCTATCGGCTGACTTCATTATAATGTGAATACGACTACCGATACATTTATCAACCAGTTCTAAAATATACAAGACATAATATAAATATTAACTATAACTTACATATACCTAAAGGTAACAGAGAGCTTTGATTCATGTTAACGTTAACGTTGGAATCTTTGCTTTGTACCACGTCTATGACCACGTGTTATTATTTAATTTTTTTAACCCCTGAATGACCCTGATCAACTATGCCCTGATCATCTGATACAGCCAGGGTGCGTGGGCTTGCTAATTAGTCGCTATTATTATTACGATCGACATGATAAATGCTTGATTGCCCACGCATAAGTGAATTCTTGACATTCTTTTTTACTTCACCACCGACTCGTATATAAGAAGCTCGTCTAGGTAGCATAACCGTCATTAACCGATCAAGAATCAAGATAGTCTATGATACTTCCCAATGGACAGAGGTCCTCAGCATCATGTTCCTATGCTGTTAGGGGGTAAGATAACCAGCTCCTCTCCGTTAGTTGATCTACTGTGTTCCACCTGTCAACTACCCGTGATCGATACAAGACAAAGAGACTGTGGCTGTAGAATATGTGGACCGTGTAACCGAAACCGAAAACTGTACGGGTAAAATATAATTATGGATTACAGAAGATGCATGATTATGAATGCGAGAATGTGGTTTAGTCTATTACTCTAACAATACATAGTAAATTTAGTGTTACTGTTTTTTTGTTTTCTTTATTTTTTTGTTGTTGATTTTTTTTTTTATTACATCTTTGTTCTTTTTGTTTATTTATAGAGGCACTTGCAAGAAATGTGCTGCTACAAACATCAACACATCAAAGGTGAGTATTGTTATATTAAACAATTGTGCTGTGACTGAAATTATTTATTAGACCTTCAAGGACAGAGCTGTAGAGTTGGACTTGAAACAAGCATCATTTCCCTGTTATCATGAATATTGTCCATGGAGGGGGAACAATACAGTATATAGGGTGAGATGAAATACTGTATACAGGATTGGGTCACAAATGCTTTTGTCACATACAGCTCTCCATGCATGGACCGTTAATTATAAATATGGTCCTCTCTATTATATAAATATGGCCTTTAGTGTAGGTATTTTTTATGAATACGATCCTCTGTTATAATGGCCGTTCAAGTATGCTTGCATAGATTCGATTACAAGTTGTTTTTTTTTTCCATTGTGAGTATGATAATCTCATATGATGGCTGTTCAATAAAAAGTGACTTGACCAGATTGAATGAATTAAACACAGTGTTTTCGTACTTTTTTTTTTAACATGACCCTCTAGTATCTGGCCATTCAATTGATAAGTTTCTTATTTTTTGTACAATGCTACGCATTACAATGGCCATTCAATATTATATGTTATGCTTGTACTACACAAGTGTTTCCATGCTTGATAATGACCTCATGCTTTTAATCAATATATGCCGTCTAGCCATATCCCTATTAAACATTATGTTAACTTTTATTTTTGTCTATACAGGAGCATATTGCTGTGTGTCAGTTCGCAAGTCCTGTAAAATTGACACAGCACAGCCAGCTACAAATTCAACTGGATCATATCCCTTGTTCTTTCTCAACCCAACAGAACACAACCTGTGTTCAAGAGAGCAGTGGTCTGGCGGGTGGCCAGACCATGGACAGCATTGGTACCAGGTCTAGTGCAGTGGTGTGTATTAAACCTACAGGAGCTATGTATTCCCACTTGGAAATCCTCAACCAATCGCTGGATAAGTCCCGCACTCCTTTCATATGCTCCCATAGTAACAGTGTTCCTTCTCCTTCAACTGAATACACTACGCCATTTCATAGCTGTTCAGATCCAACCACAAGAAGAAGCTGTTATGTTGTGAGGGGCTATCCTAAATGTGTTGCAACCTTTCAAGTACATAAAGTAAACTAAGCTTACAATAACAGTGATACCCATAATACAAAGGCTATTATTATTTTATAGGTCAATTATAGTACTGTAGTTCACCACCCAGTGCAACAGAAACAGCCTCAGAATGTGTTGAGAGCAGCATCCAATCGAAAATCTCCCTACAATGAACATGTAATGTTAATTTTTATATAGTGATATAATTTAGCAGATTGTCACTTGTATTATTGTGATATATAGGGTGATTGTATAGCCAATGAGACTTCCTGTACTGGCAGGCTGATTCCATCAAAACGAGAAAAGCTTAACTGGAAAATCGCAAGTATCCGCTCTGAACTTGTTGCCGCTTTGAGGGGTGTTATAAATAAAATTGAGTTGGTTCTACACGATCTCCAACATACTTTTCAAGAGCTCTCTCTGTCATTCCAACACCTACAGGCTACCAGTTACAATGGTACATTCATCTGGAGGATACCTGAAGTTCGTAGGAGGAGAGATGAAGCCATATCAGGGAAGACCATATCCCTATACAGTGCACCGTTTTACACTAGTAGATTTGGATATAAGCTTTGTCTTAGGGTTTTCATGAATGGAGATGGATCTGGTAAGGGTACGCACTTGTCATTCTTTTTTGTAATCATGAAGGGTGAATACGATGCTCTGTTATCGTGGCCGTTTGATCATGTGGTTACCCTGATGTTACTGGACCAGTCGAGTGATAAGGAACATATTGTACAAAGTTTTAGACCTGAGAAAACTTCAGCTAGCTACCGAAGGCCGCAGTCAGACATGAACATTGCCTCAGGATGTCCTAAATTTGCTTTACTTTCTGTTCTTTGTGATTCCAAATATGTACAAAGTGATGTACTGTTTTTAAAAGCACAACTTACTTAATTTAACACATTTTTTTTTGCAATAATATTATTCCACTTTCACTTTGTTGTTTTCGCTCATGACTGTATAATTTAGTATATTTTTTGTATCATTATTTGTAATTTTTTATATTATGCACTTATATGCACATACACCACATACAGAGTATAATTATGCTAATGCGATATTATAATGTTGTGTAAATTTATTTTGTGAAAGATGTACATTGAATTGGAACATATACTTCCGTTTGTGAATAAATATTTTCTCACTTGCTGATATAAGCAACAATTAACTTTTATTTGAGCTCTTGCCACACTATGTAATAATATTCATGGATTGCCAGTCATGTAAAGCACAAGTACCAATTTACCATATCTATAGCTACTGCATAATCAGCACTAAAGTGGAACTGTAAGTGGGAAACATAGGATTGCAGTGTACAGAGCACTGTTTGTTCCAATGCAGGTCTATTGTCTGCTTACTGTATACATAGGAATTATATCACTTCACCACATGCATGAACTTGTGACTCTTGTGGTCTATGATTACTACCAAGCATGACCTCATCAGATACTATCTATATAAACACATGCACAAGTGTGATCAATTCCACAGTTTGATTTTTGTTGAATAACAAATACTAAAATCCTATTTCGAATGTTAGGAAAGTAAAGTTCATTTAGACTTTATTAAACGCGGCAATATCCACCGATTGTACTAAATCCTCATTAGCAGTTATGGCTTCCTCAAGGAAATCAGTGCCAACCTACAATAACCCAACAATACTACACAGTAAGTAACAGTGATCTAATTAATGACCTTGTCGTCTTCGACAACACACGCTATCTGTAACTTCTTTATACCATAAGCCAGGGGAACCAGCTTGGCTATTGGAATAATCTGGGTAGTAATACAATCACAAGTGATACTATATATTAGACTGACATGCTCCCCATAGTAAACCATCTGCTTCAATGCCACGAACGAATCGCTCAATCTCTGCCATGTCGGTTTCATCATCCCATGGCTTCACATCCAATATTATATTAGACTTGGCTATAACAGCCTTCTCTGGAATAAAGATAAAAAGGATATATATAGGCGGGGGTTCCACCCCACTCTTTGCTTACTCTGCGATTTCTTCTCAGCATATTGCTTAAGCCTTTCTTCCTTTAATCGTTCGGCTTCCTCATCCACCTATCATCAACAACACAATAAACCAATTAAATTACGGCTTGAAACTGCATATTTAATTTAACCCTTCCTTCTCCCACTCTTGCCAAAGTACATAACATAAAGGTCATTCCTCCCACTCCCAATATGTTATAAAGGTCACCTCATCATCGCTAGCAAAAGGATCGAAATCATCGTCGTCGTCATCATCATCCTTGGCTCCACCCCCTGCAGCGCCTGAACCAGACTCTGGCCCATACTGATCAATAGGCTTCTGAACACCTGGGAACCTGTCCCCAGCATTACACATGGTTTAAATAATGATGGATCAATAATGTAATGAATTAAAACATACGCTAGTTTATGATCGTCATTGTACGAGGCTATCTGATTGAACCAACGTAGAGCATTAACGAACTTAGCAGCGGGAGCTGATCCAACGGCATTAAACACAGCCACATCTGCTTGTGAGGGAACGTACCTACAATCGAAAAAAGCAATACAAATCACGCAACCGAAATCACGATCCAGCTCTGACAGTTACCAGGGCGAATGTTTATACACTAACCCTTCAATGTAGCTCCTCTCCAGTAAATATTGATTCAGACTAGACAGGCCAGCCTCACTTGTCAGATCCCCAAAACCCATTTCTTTTTAATTCTTCACCTCTTGATACTTGATGACACAAAGGATAAGGTCCAAAAAGCACGTGGTAAGTGGTTTGAGGTATGTTTTTGATAATGTATTAAACTGCCAAATTATAATGAAAATTAATTAGACTAAATTCTTATCTAATTAAAGTGCAAGTGTTTGATGGATTTGAAAACAGTCTACAAAAAAAAAAACAACACAATAACTACGTTTTGCTGTTCGGTTTGTTATTGCTCTTTGTTGTTATCGATCTATTTTTATTCAGTAATTTGTCCAACGTGGTCTCCTTTAAACTGACTTTAGACAAATTGACCTTTACTTCAATATACATGGGTGGGAGGAGCTTATCAAATAAAGGGGGTGTGGTTACTTCAGCAACTTGAATAATATACGATCCTGAATAAAACAAGAAGATGCAAAGTACAATTCTCCTAATTCACACACACACAGATTAATTATAAGCCAACATAATGGGGCAACATAAAATTGTTGCCTTCAAAAAAAAAAATAAAGCTATTAAAATTTTGCCTGAAATTGAGCATCAAGCAACTTCAGGGAACCTTTTTATTATTTTTGATTTTGTTTAAGGCAACAACATTGCTTCAATGCTACATTCAACAGTGTCGCCACGTATATGTTGGCCTTTATTTACGCACATTTCACTACGTCTCCTCATTTACCTGATGCACAATATTTCTCTCGTTTGATATGAAGTAATTTCTCCTTGATTTTAGCTTTAGGTGATTTCTTGGCTCTGGATCCTGAACCTCTCTTCCTCACTCCATCTCCCGTAGGGCTCACTGCTCCATCATTAGTGGTATCCGTTACCACTGGAGAAAGGCTGTGAACTATCTCAACTGGAGGTGATTTACGACCAGACAGGCTCATTGATGTAGAGTGCAATAACTTTGGTCCCGCTTTCTTCTTGTTAATCACTTCATCAACATGGGGCGCGGGTGGAGGGGGGATATACAGCTCATTAAACTCCACTATTCCATGTTGACTGGTTGTTACTAGTGGATCTATTAGTGTCGATAGGAACTGCTCCTCTGATGTGGTAGCGGAGGGTTTATTATTGAATGAATACATAGACCGGGTCTCTGGTGTCACGCCCCCTAATGCCCCTCCAAGTAGCTGGGGTCCGGCGGTCATTAAGTGAGCCGTTTTACTACCACTAACGACGCTAGCAGTGTCTTCGCTAACTGGTTTAATCGATGATCCACAATGGAGTACTCCTTTATCAACGTCAGCACTAATTCCTTCATTGACAACAACCTCAGACTCTGCTAATGGTATTACTTCCTCTGAGCCAGTCAACACATCACCACCCTTAGTACCCTCCAGAGTATGATGTGGCCGGGTCTGTAATAGCCCATAGTGGTACACTTCACCGCTAATAGGGGGGGAAAAAATAGATGGATAATTGACAGACAATGTATCCTTTAAACATAAGGTAAACATGACTTTAACGACGCAATGGAGTCACACCGGTATATGTAATTGCATTAAACCTTACTATATCCCAATGTTTATGTTTATATAAGCCACATTCTTTTCAACATCCGTCCGATCATACTACCAGTAATTAATTATTTGCTTACTATGCTGGAATGGTGGTTGCATCATCCCTGCTAATAATAGAATTATAAGCTGGTTTTGATTGATTTCGTTTTGCGACGCTCTTGCTGATAAAACAGGTCACCTTGAATGAACGGCCATTATCTAGTAATCAGACAATAAACTATATAGCAGACCACACCCACTAATTAATTACTTACCATCAATGACTATATTTCCTTTATCATTCACGCATTCCACCTTAATAGAGAACGTCTGTCCCTGTTCTATTGTCAAGGATGGAGAGGGGCCCTTGGTATCTACTGCTGATGGTGATATTACCAATTGAACCGTTTCATCTAATTAAAGAACAATTAATTAATCAATGTGGGTGGGCGTTGCCATAGCAACTGTTATTATATACCAGTTGGTCGCCCGTTATACCACATTCCCTGGTATCTGAATCCCGACCCATGTAGGAGGGACCCTTCACCGTGATATAGTCCTGTCTTCCATTGCCCCTATAGTAATGATTATCAATAGCTACTACCGCCCACGGGATTAATTAATGTAACCTCGTATATGGTTCCATTTGTACACTTCAGCACACCATGACCATGTTGTAATCCATTGATCCAATCCCCTTCATATGTATCACCATTGCTACAAATTATTATAGATATAGATTATATACTGTTTAGGAGGTGAATACGAAAACCCAAGGTAGCCATATAGCGACCGAGTGCGTAGCATGAGATTGCTATGGGCTATCAAGGGTTATAATGATCTTATTCACCGATTAAACAGTATCTAAGGTATTCATTATACATAGGGTGTACAATGTGCTTCCGTGGAAACTCTTCCTCACCATATAAAAGCGACTTTGTATATTCAAATTTTCATTTGCTCACTTTTTTTGCTATACAATGAACGGATCCCTTGCACTCTTCTAATAACTGACGAAGATAGAAGTTGCTCCAAAAAGACGCAAGTATCATAATTAGATTGGGCGTGGTGATGGATGTGACGCAGGAGTAAAATTTTCCGAGACGCTGTACTTAAATCATGGCAGGCATGGCACAAGACTTTGTCTTTTGGCTAGAAAGGTTTATATATATACTCGAAGTATGAATCAAGAATTGATCCTAGTACATTTAAGACTCGCTACGCCGAATACTATTTGGAGTCCAACTCATCGGTCTAACTAACAACGACTCACATTGCTGCCAAAGAATTTGTTCAAGACCAGTGCTGGCTTCAAAATGCTTGACACAGAACTAAATTCTCTCTCTCTAAAAGGACGGCTGCAAAGTCTAGAAATCAACAACTGAAGGCCAGAGAGAAAATCTCAGTACAGCTCCTCAAACTAATCTACCTTGCTAAATGTATTTTTGAAAATATTTTCACTTTTGAGCTCAGTTAATAGGAAGAAACACTCATTTAACCTATTTTACCAAAGGGAGGGATTTATAAGTGAAATAATGAACCTGTAATGGAGCAATCTGATTGGTCTATTCAATTATAGTATATAATAACACTACTTATAAACCTTCCATTAAATGTACATGTACACATACATACCCACTTATTAAGGTTCCTTCACCATGAGGTCTATGATTATGGAACTCCCCCTCATATACACTGCCATCACTCTTTCTCAGTATCCCATGACCTGTGTAAATAACCACACCCTTAAACCACACCCCTTGTTAATTAAACACTTTCACAGGTTACCTTGTCTCTTGTTGTAAGCCCATTCTCCTTCATATTGGCTTCCCTCCTCTTCATTGACCAGTAAACCATACCCATGAAACTCACCATTATGAAACTGACCTGATGTCATAACCCCCAGTAATTATAGCATTAATTAAGTTATAATCTAACCAGTATAAGTTGACTGTGTTCCCCCGAACACACGATGACCCTGACCCACAATTTCACCATTTTCAAACCTTCCTTCATAGTACCCTCCATCACCCATCAACAGCTTACCATGGCCTACAGTATACAATAAGTTAACGGATGTTGAAATTCAAAATTATCCCTAACATACCATGTTTAAGGCCATTCTTCCATTGTCCCTCGTATTTGAAAAAGGTGTTCTCATAGAAATAAACTCCATTACCTAAAATTGCTCTGAAATTGGAGGATACTATTTTATACAGTCGTTATGTACCGTGTCTTAATTGGCTCTTTGTTTCTCCTTTGTATCTATCAATAGAGGGTTGAATACTTACAGTAGCACAGCTACTGCTACCTACTTCCGCCATTTTCTCCACGTTTTATGTATTGGTTGTCATAGCAATTAGCAACACGTGGCCAGCCACATGATGCATACATTCATTATACCATGTGCATATGCATGAATCATTGAATCTCCACCTCCAGCTCTTCCTCGATCGATGCTCGATCGATAAACATGGCGCGTACCGAGACAGAGAGTATGTCCATGTCCCCCTCGATGATCACTCGTGAAGATATAGAATTGCCAGCAACACATCGTAACAAATTTGGAGATCAAGTTCAAGTGGCTAGAAATTATCCAGTTACGGTTAATATAGACGATTATGCTGACACTGGCAGCTACTCCGGCAGTTACATGGGTTATGCTCAAATTCAGCCCTACCATAGGCAACCGGGATCTAGACGTCCTAAAAGAAAATTAAAACAATCTTACAACCCGTATACTGGTAAAAAAAGAAAACGAAAACACTCAAAGCAAATCGCTACGGTACAATATTATGCATTAATAACTATTAATAACCATTATTAAGGTGTATTGAAATAGGGTGGCAATATGCAAAGAACCGGTGTAAAGTGGAGAAACATGAACAAAAAAATAGCCGGACAGAATGAAGCCCAGAGTAGTAGTTCACCTAGTTGCAATGAAATCATTAGCTTGTCTGCTCCTTTTCTGTTCAAGCTGCACTCCAAGAACGATTCTTTTGTGTGTAAATTATGTCTAAAGCAAGGACACTATGCAGTAGGTTGACCCCTTGCTAACGACTTTATTAACTGGATTGATTGTTTTTATGTTTGTAGTCATTGCACAGTCATTTAGGATCCAAATCCCACTTGAAATTGTTAAAAGATACTTCAAAACCTTATTTTTGTCAAGTTAGTGTTTTTGTGTTCTATTCATAGTAACACATTTAATTATAAGGGGCGTGGTTTTTAGGATTGTTGTATTCTGTGCCAATCTGAAGCTACATATAAGGATCATCTAGAAGGCAAGAAACACTCTGAGGTATATATAAATACAATAAAACCGCTACAGTGATGGAGTGTGACCTCCAAACTGTCATAATAATGATTCCATTATTATGTCTGTTTTTCCATATACTAGTATGTCCAGCAGTCAGCAATACGTTATTCCACTCCATTCACTTCCGGTGAAGTAAACTCGTACTTAGGCAGTCAAAAATGGTGCTTGGGTAGTGTTAAAGATACTCTGACACCAAATGACAATATTGAGGAAGTATTCCTGGATGCTAAAGGTCCTATACTAGGTTAGTTAAGGCCCCTGTAATAGCCTGCGTTATGATAGTTGGTGTTATATACTCCTTATCTTTATTGTTTAAATAACCATACTCATGGAGCATGCTAGCAGAGTTGGGAATTCTGTGTAGTGTCAAAATTTTGAAGGGAAAAATTTTTGTGAATTTTTTTTTTTTTTTTTGGTGATCATAATCTAATCACAAAAAAATGTATTAACGAAAACATGCAATGTAATGTATTTCAATAGTAGTGCAGCAGGCGCATATCCAACTCCAGGTGTAATGATCTAATAATCTCAAGCACATGTACAGCTAGCTATAAATATGAATATTTCACCTACGGAAATTACTTTTTATAAAAAGGAGATATCCATAATTTTATCCTGATAATAATTTACCTACATTTATTGTAGCACATTTGGTAGCAAGTTGAGTTATGGTTATTATTTATATATTTTACTTTAGGGTTAGAGTATGCGTTGGTGGTATTTACTGGTCCAAATCAAACATTCTCCTCATTTGACTGTACCCTGTGTGGTGTTTCTGTGGATGTATTGCTTGGTTGGAAGCAACATTTCCAATCACTGAATCACGTGCTTAAAGTATTGGTATGTATAATGTTACTATAATGGCTGCAGATTTACAGTGCTACTTTGGCTGAGTATCGGTATGAATTGCGTGTACGATTTTTGCTTTATACCCTAGCTGACAAAGGCTTCCAACTGGAAGCATTGGTATTATTATCATAATTGGTTTTTTCAATAATAATACTATATTGATTGGTGAATAAACTGAACTATGATCATATATTTAACTATGAATCGTACGTCCCAATCATCAAGGAATTCACAATGCTGAATTTTAATGTTGGAATAGACTATAGGCTGGAGTCTATTCCAGCGTCAATGTAACATTTGACCAAGTAGCATTGTGAATTTTGATTAGTACATAAATTATTCCTCCCTTTCCTTCCTCCCTCCCCCCCCCTCCCCTCCCTCCCTCCCCTCCCCTCCCTCCCTTCCTCTCCCCTATCACTAGGAGTATGATTATGTCGCTGAATGTAATTTATTGAGTAGACTGGGAGATGACTTCACTAATCCCCGTTGGCAAGGTGAACTATGGAGAATAGCCGTAAGCATTGAGAACAGTGTTGGTAGACCAATACACATGGTCAGGAAACAAATCATGACAGCGACCGGGTCCTTACCAGGTGTGGTTAATACAACTGATAGCAAGACGGGCGTAGTCGAAACTAATGCAACTGATAGCAAGATGGGCATGGTTGAAACTAATACAAATGATGGGAAGATGGGTATAGCCGAGACTAATACAACTGATAGCAAGATGGGCGTGGTTGAAACTATTGATCAGACTGGTTCAACTCATAACAACATTGCATCAGTGGACGTGGTCAATTCTAATGACGATAACTGTTTATCAGTGGGTGTGGTCAGTATTACTAGCAAAGGTTTGTTAATTATATAAAGATGCGAATAACTGTCTAATCCAATTATTATCTTATTGAATTTAGACACTTCAAATACTGGTCCTAATGCCACACCCATTCCAATGCTTGAACCCACCACTCCCACTTCTACTAATTGTACTGAGGAGGTAGGGTATGAAGATATTAAAATATACTGTATAGCTAAAAATTTCTGTGGCCCAAAATTTCTGCGAATAGCTATAAAAAGCCCTTTTGTGGATAAAATTTTTGCGAATTTGCATCAAAATAGATCAGTTTATATGCCACATAAGTATTTTAAGGATAAAATTTTTGCATTTTGATCAAAATCCGCAGAATTAGCAGAAATTTTGGGCCACAGAAATTTTTAGCTATACGGTACATTATACAGTTGATTATCGTTTAGCAGCAATCATTAATACCATCACCTGCTGTTGGTGTTAGGGAGAGTTTAAAGGAATGCTTAGATACAGTGGAAACTGATCCCAATATGTTACAAAATGTGGTAAATCAACTACGGCAATATTAGCGCAACTTATCCATTGTATTGCTTGTTTTATGTATTAGATTTGTTCCCTGCTTGTTACCAATGAAGATGCTGATTCTGTTCTGAAGTTAATTACCTGTTTATCGCAATCCCTTTTAGTGTGTCGTCAACAGGAATCACTTTAGATAATGTTTATCAACTAACCACTATAACCATGTGTTCAGCAAAGAGCATTTAATATTGCTTTGTAACATCATGTATTATATTGTATTTATCAAAAAAAGTTCATTTAATCATTTATATTAACCCTGCATATACAAGTCACCATGTATTTAGCCATTATGTTGTAAAATGTATTCAATAAATAGAACGAATTTTACATCAGCCAAGAATAAATAAATAAATAGATAAAATTAATTATAGCTTATATTTCAATTTCTTCTTCAGCTCTTGTTTATAAGATAAAATGTCATCCGGCCATTTCCGTATGCTTCCATTCTCACAGATCCATATCTCCTTAGCAACCTTCATTACGAAAATAATTATTAGTACACTTAGTTACATGTGGACAATGGACATACAGTACATGTACTGAAGAACAGCCTTTGCAACACTGAAACAGATATCAATGCACATCTAAGGTCTAAGTAATCAGTGTTCCATATGTTGACAGGGATAGTCTGAAGGTACGCTAAGCATAGCATCTGTGGAAAGGCTCTAATTTAGTCTACTTCCTGCATTATAACAGAACTATTCAGTAGAACGCCAAAGTTAAAAACTCTAAAATTTTAAATTCAGCTAAATAATTGTCACAAATCACAGGACATCGAACAGTCCACTGGCTCAGCTACCAATATATACATGTAGACTGTTGCCTTTCCACAAATGCAAAAGGGCTCTTTATAGACACTTGTACAATCCGTAGAGATGCTCTATTGGTATAATTACCTGACTGATTAATCTGAAGTCGTGACTAACCAACACCATCCCCCCATCGAACTCATTGATAGCATCAGCCAGTGCGTCTATTGTCTCCATGTCCAAGTGGTTGGTAGGTTCGTCCAATAACAACATATGTGGATGCCTGAAGGCAAGCCAGGCAAATGTTATACGACATTTTTGACCATCAGACAGGTTTCTCATTGGGCATACCTATATAACAATACATAACGACTCACGCCCACCTGATTAATTAACATACCTGTTGTCTCCCGGTCAACCCATACCTTCCCAGAGCTCTCCTCATCTGCTCCTCCTCCTTCTCTTCCGGATAGCACCTCATCATGTATGTCATGGCTGACTCGTCTAAGTTAAGGTAATCCTTCAAGTGCTGATGGTAGCGACCGGTCTTGAGGTGGGCGTGTCTACGAATGATACCATCAGTAGGGTTTAGGTCTCCGTCAATCAGCTTCAGTAGAGTTGATTTCCCAGCACCATTGGGACCCACTAAAGCCACTCTGGTATCCAGATCCATTCCAAAGTCGATACGATCATATACTAGGGGCTACAATAGGGGAAAGAGAGCCCCTTCAATTACACCACACCCACTATTATAATTAATTACCTTTCCTTTGCCGTATCTAAAGCTCACTTCCTGTACCATAATTACTGGGGGCGGTAAACTCCCACAATCTGGGAACGAGAACGAAACCACCTTATCCTGTACCACTTTCTCTGCTAGGCCACCAGCCACCATCTTGGCCAGCACCTTTTCTTTACTCTGAGCTTGCTTGGCGTTACTGCCACGCCCAAATCGTTGAATGTAATCCTAAGAAACACCCACACTTAATTAAATAATAGTAGGTAGAGTTATATTACCTTCATATGTGCCATCTGTTCCTTCTCCCAATTGTACCGCTTCATTTGATGCTCCTGTAACTCTAATCGTGTTCGAACATACGCATCATAATTACCCTGTAATTAATTGATAATGAATTAATAAAATAAATATCCATGACAACAGACCACACCCCATAGTAATAGAGCCGATTCTTCAATAAATGTATAATGTTAGTGCACACTCCGTTGAGGAAATCCTGAGAGTGGGAGATCAGTACCAGACATCTTTTATATCTAATGAAGAGTTATTAAATAATGAGGGTTAGTACGGGGGTTGGCCCCTTAATTATTTATCAATACCGTTTCAGCTCCTCTTCGAGCCAAACACAGGCCTCTAGATCGAGATGGTTGGTTGGTTCGTCTAATAAAAGTAGGTGTGGCTTGACAAACAAGGCTCTAGCCAGTGAAACTCTCATTCGCCAACCACCAGAGAAATCCCTACACTTTTTATGCTGCATTTCATGGGTAAACCCTATAGTTATTAATCATGTTTATTAACTATAGAGGCATATCCAGTTACTTAACCATACCCAGTCCATGGAGTATTCTTGCTGCTTTGGTTTCAGCAGTCGAAGCATCCAATTCATCGAGACGCTCGTAAATATCTTGTAATCTTTCACTTTCAGTATCACCAGCTTCGGTTAACATCTCTAACTCTTCTTCCAATCGAATTCTACAAACAATAACATCAAATTATCACATCACAAACCAGTTAGATAACACCATTACTAGACCAACAGGTAAATACTGTTTGATAGGAATTTTTATGCTTATTTTGCTTTAATTTTTTATAAAGCATGCACAAAACTTAATACATGGACAATTTTTTTATGTAATGTGTCCATAATAATATAGTGAGTGTAGGCCTTTGTCCCATGTATCTAAAATTGAGATATTTAGCTGGCTCACAGACTAATACAGGAAGTGAAAACTGTGATACTATGTTATCTTTCACATTCAGTAGCCTACAAACCACCAGTGAAAAAGTAGCCATTTTGACAGATAGTGACATTTTAAAATGCCTGGTGGCTAAACCATGGAAAGTCCTTACTGTGAACCAATAACATCAACTCAGTGTGCCATGCCTCATTTCTCTCGTTAGATGCGCAAGACACAGTGTGTCACATGGTATAATGCAGTATACAGTACAACCTCCGATAGTGGACACTCCGAGAAAGGGACATAGCATAATAAACCTCTCAACAAAGGACACTTGTCTGTGTCCCAAATAGATTTGTCTAATAGATTTTGACCTCCCAAAAGAGGACAACCTCTCTATAAAGGACAAAGTACTTCAATTTATATAGGGTACAAAAGTGTCCCTTATTCGGAAGTTCCACTGTACATATAACATACCTTTCAGCATCCACTTCAATAACACATTCAAGGGGTGTTTTATCAGACGAGGGTATCTCCTCTCTCAGGTGATAAATATCCACATGAGCAGGTATAGGGAGTTCCCTATCACCCAGCGCAGCCAATAGGGTCGACTTACCTACACAGTTCATAAAGAGTTAAAAGTATTGACATGGTTGATAATTTAAATGGCGAACATTCAATACAGGTATGGGTTAATGGGTAGGAGATATACATGAACAATGTTTACACTTTCTACCATTTCCTTTACGGGTCCTAGCCAACATTCCTACTCACATAACAATGGTAGATACTATTCTTTGTAACTAACCACTTCCATTCAGTCCAACAAGACCGTATCTCCGTCCACAGTTCAACTCTAATTTAGCATCAGCTAGTAACTCTACACCATGTATTGAGACAGACAGGCTACCAATATGGACGTCACGAGAGTCGGGGTGGGAGGTGAGGACTCCTGTTGAAGATCGAGGTGATATTGTCATCTGTTGCTTCATGTCAATAGTTACTGTAGATACGGTGGGGGTGGCACCATCGCTCTTGGTAAGGGGGGTAGCGCCATCAGGCTTCTGAATGGTGGGAGGAGATTCTTTCGAGGATTCTTTTTCAGAGGTCGGAGGCTTGTTTTCGTCTTGCTGCGTTTCTGAACCCGAGCCGTTTCTACTGGGTTGTTTAGTCTTCCCTTTACTCTGCTGTTCGGCTATTCTTTTCTTGTCTAAGGCTATTTTTCTTTCCTTTTTCTGTTGTTGCCTCTTCTTCGCTGCATCTGAAGGCATCTTTGATCGACAATGATCGTCTTTTGAAAACTTGAAAGTTGAAACCACACACGTGTTGTCACGCCCACAAAGTATAGTAGGCGGGGTTTGTGATAAGCCACACCCTATTTATTATGCTCATCAGCAGAATGCTGCTCCTGCAGAAGAGATGATGGAGTATCTATGCTGGTTTCTTTTCATTCTTCAGCTCTCTGGATTGCAGTCTAGTGACGTGACCACAGAAAACAAGAACTACATATCTAAACTGACTAGTATATACGGCATACTGAAGGAAGATTCCGGCGATACCAATGCCAGGAAAATATACACTAAGATAGTCCTACCCGCTCTAATTGTTGACAAAATCAACCTAGAGACAGAAGACTATGTATGGCATGCAAGAGAGGTCCGTATAAACCACTTAAACCTATCCTCAGGTTATTTCGATATGCAATTCATGGTCCAGACTCTCTATAACGGTGTGGTATTGCTTAACATTACTGGAACAGCTGATTTGGCTGAATCACTGACTGTCGACATTGCACGAATGACTAGAAGCAAACCCCATCATTCTCTCTCATTGGCTCGCCGCTCGTTATCTCTTACTGGGTCAGCTAATACTAGTGCTTTCAACAATGGAAGCAATGGTTAGTCAACTGTAGACCATATATACTCTAGTAGTCTATTACATTAGCCTGTAGTCCATGCCATAATTTATTATTTTGAACTAATAATTTTATTGCATGATAATTGTGACTCTGTTGCATGCATTGGAATAATACTCTTTGCTTGATAATAATGTGGAATTCTTTTTGGTTCTTGTATTCTTGACCAACCTATGGAAAGACACATCGAAAAATATCGAATTATTTTAGTTGAACTGGTAAAATTTCAGTAATCATCACGAGTATTATTACATTGGTTAGGTATTAAGGAGCTGATATCAATGGAGGCCAGTACTAAATGTACAAGACAGGATGATAAGTGTGTCAAGGGATCTGTGGTAATTGATCCGTGGATGGATAGTGCATTATTATACCAACGTTGGCTGGGTTATGATGTTCCGTTGAACTTTGTACAGTTTATTGGTACACACAATTCGTTCAACAACAAGGCAGACGGGTAAGAATTAATCATATTTCAGTTTGTGTGTGTATAACTGTGTTGTAGTGTTACATATGGTAAATACACAGACACACAGGGAGAGATGTATGTACCAGGTGCATATATGATTATCATTACCTTGTACTGTAAACAAGCTCACAGACATACAGAAACATTATACATAGTGATAATCATTAATTGTGTAACTGTACTGTATATTTCACAAAGCAACAGTAAGTCATTATGTAAATGTCTGTATCTCTTTGTGTGTTTCAGATACAACTATTGTTTCATATCTCTTTCTGTATGTAGTAAAGTTCTGTCTGTGTACTGTTTGTAGCACAAAGCAACAAGAATCATTATAAATTATGTATAATAATCTCTCTCTCTTTCCTTTTCTTTCTCCACCTGTGTTTCAGATATGGTACTGGTGACTTTTTACTTGGAGAGTTGTTAGAGAAGCTAAGCCTCGGTCGGTGGGATTTTGTTTGGGCCCAGCAATGGTTCACCATCACAGATCAGTTAAATATGGGTGTAAGGTACCTGATGCTAGACCCTGTGTATTTCTGGGGGAAGATGAGGCTGTGCCACTGTGGAGGAGGCTCAGTAAAGTGGTTTGATGATGTTGTTAAATTCATAGAAAAGGTACTACGTACATAGGTTAAAGTT
Source organism: Chalinula nematifera (assembly GCA_036873525.1). Classification (NCBI taxonomy): domain Eukaryota; kingdom Metazoa; phylum Porifera; class Demospongiae; order Haplosclerida; family Chalinidae; genus Chalinula; species Chalinula nematifera. The sequence goes on along the minus strand of JAYJLX010045792.1, from coordinate 13,092 downwards.
CACTAGGTGTTATTACTATATTCTTAGTATAATTATTACAGATACAATATAGCTGTTATACTTACACTTTTGCTGTTCTTTTTTATTTTGCTTAGGAACTCAAGAGAAAAATTGACTTCGATTCTCATGATTTGGGCTGTCTTCCCGATGACAGGCCATTCTCTTCAGGTTAGTTGCCTTTAATCCTTTCTTCTATCATCGCTGTCTGTATATGTGTCCTTTGTTGTATATGCACTGGGTCGATCCCCCTGTTAGCTGTGATATGGTGTGTGTTTGTAGAGTGGACTCAACCAGCAGATGTGTCCCTATAGTATACCAGGGACTTTTACTATAACCATCTGCCGACCAAGCCCAATCTACAATCAATCATCCATACTCTCAGCCACTGCCAGGACTGTTGCTTGTTCCTTCATATAAGTATGCAATAGTTTAAGTGATAGTAAGCTGGAATAAGTTCTCTTTTTATACGTACAATATCACAGACACTTTAGAACTGCTGCAAGTCGGCGAGCCAAACTCTAAGGCCAAACTGTCGAAGGCGTTCTGCAGTGTGTTGTGTTTTTGTGGTTACCCAACGCTTTATATAACCTGTTGAAAGGAAAAGTAAATGCGAATATTATCAGTGGACAGACATGGCTTTGTGTATTTAGCCTAAGTGTATTTCATAAAAGTACACAGCCAGTGTTTGGCTTTCTCAAAGGATATCACAAAAAAAGGAGAAATGTTTACTATCACCCGATTGACATCTCCAAAACATCTCCAAAACTAACTTTACCCAATCATGAAGTAATCAGCTCTCGACTTGGAATGATAAAGAAACAGAGAGACAGATAAGAGAGAAATAAAAAGAGGATGAGAGAGATATGACCATTTGAGAACTAGAGGGAAAGAAGGTGCCCCCCACCCTTCTTTCTTTCCCTCTGGGGGGGGGGGGGGGGGGAGAGAGAGGAGAGAGAGAGGATTCTTCTTGGTGGCAATTTTGGCCCTGTAGACAGAGCTTGGTCAACAGATGGGATTAAGATAATAGAGTTATCTTATATAGTAAGTGTCCATCTATCGACCAAGCCCAATCTACAGTGCTGTAGGCAATCCCTGGCTGTATAGATGGTCCTCCAATCTTCTCCTGGTATCTGTGTTTCTCATCTGTCTCTTACGTTTGTTTCTCTATCTTAATTTATACTAGTATTTTGAAAGGGAAAATCATTTTCATTGCTTTTGTTTAGGGTATACTGCTTTGTTTATTAATCTATCAACTCCATTGGAATCTCCCTGTAAATTATGGGTTTTGGGAAACACGAAGGAAAATATACAATATAAACGTTGCAGTTTATTAGTGTATAGGCGGCTTGTTGTTATTGATTATGCTTCGGAATTTTTAGTTCGTTTCTGTGGACAGTTTTCAAAACTCGTCTGATTCTTCATTCAATTTATTGTAGGAAACATAAACTAATCCAGTTAATACTAAAAGTATACATTGATAATTTGGTTGCGTGTGTTTGGGTGGTTTCAACATGGCAGAGCACGTCTTTTTCCTATTTGAACTGTGTGTCCCGTATGGCTTCCCTACCACATGCTACCAAAGGGTACAGTGTCTTTGATATTGTTGGCATAGTTCAAAATCAGTTGATAATATAAGATTATGTACCAACCTACTCACTATAGTCTACCTGATAATGTTTGTTAACTTTTATACTGCCATTACATACATATAAGCAACAGCTCAGGCAGGTTGATCTCACATGGTCACTAAACTAGATAGCATCTTTACAGCTAACTGGCTATGTGCCACTACATGTGTATAGACCATTATCAGATAGACTACACTAAACAGCTGATACTGTAGTGTACTTTAGGGTAATTTAAATTTTTGAAGTCATGTTTTACATCCACATAATTGATTGAAAGATTTTTTTGCAATAATTTTAATCCAAAAAACCAACCAATATTTATCTCTCTATCTATCTATCCATTTGTGACAAACACACAAACACTCACGGCAGATACAACACACCCATAAAATACCTGTACTCTACCTCTTAACTATGGGCACATAGACTATGTACCCCTATACTCTACCCCTTAACTAGACTATGTACCCACGTACCTAATGCCTATATACTCTACCCCTTAACTATGCATGGGCACATAGATTATGTACCCTTCTGATACCTATATTCTACCCTTAACTATGGAAACATAGACTATGTATACATGCATGGCCTCCATATGTAGTTATGCTACCATAGCCCTTACAATCCAACTACATATACAGTGTACTGTCACATGACGTGTAACGTGTGTTAGGTTGGTAGTCTCCCCCATTATAAGTCTTCCATATACTGAGTAATGTGTTTACCTTTATCGCTAATGGAGTCAGTAGGATAGTAATGCAGTGAGTGGAGTGTGTGTGTATATCAAACTCAATCATTCATTATGTGTGTATGGGATAAAGTTTCTTGGAAAGTATGTCAATATTGTTTATCTTTCACTGTGTTCATTGCCAGTTGATAAACTATCTTTGTGTGCTATGTAAGTTATTGAAAATTGAAAAACCTTTTTGCTTTGTTTATACTTTCAGTGTCCACGGTTTTCTTTACAGCTTTGTATTCCCTCAGTGTTTGTATATTGTGTATTGATCCTTTCGTTATTGCAGCTATTCAGGAGATCTCTGACTGGCTCAAGATGCCTCAGAATTCGGGTGAATTCATTGTAGTTTATATCAATGATGAAACTAGCGACAGTGACTGGGGACATATCGACATGATACAAGATCCCGTAGCTGAAATAATGAAAGACTCACTCTTCACTCCTACTCTTAAAAAAGAACACTACCCTGATAGATGGTTTGTTCTATATCATTGGGTATTTATATTAATCATTTACCATTCTCTCTCAATCTCTTGTCTTCCCTTTTCTCATTTCTTTTCCCTTACTTCTTCTTACCCCACCCCTCCTTCCTTCCCTTCCCTCCCTCTTTCCTGTCCCTCCCTCCCTTTCCTTTCCCCTCTCCCCTCCCTCTCCTTCCTTCCCTCCCCTCCCCTCTTTCCTCTCTTCCCTCCTTCCCATCCCTCCCTTTTCCCTATTAAAGGCCCTCCATAAATGAAATTATAGGTATTGGTAAGAATGTCATGGTCACGTGTACTAGTCGATGTGCCAATGAGAATATATTCGAGGAGATGATGATACCTCAGTGGGATAGAGACACTGTTAAATACTTTAAACCATTTCCCGAGTGTAGTGGTTACCAACCCAGTGACTGGTACCTGGTGGGCGGAGAGAGTCAAGTGGTCGGCCCCATATGTATGTATATTGCATGTACAATTATTGTTCACTTATTTAATATAATGTTATTACTATAGATAATGGTCCCAGGGAAGAGGGTCTGGTGATCAAGGAGAATTTTTCGGATCTTTCAGCTTGTCCATTAAGTGTCATACAACTTGACCTGACGTCTCCCGAATTAATGTCAAAAGGGGTGTGGTCTTGGAGCAAGGGCTATTCATGTGAGCTGGCCATATGGATTTAATGAAACAGAATGTGTTTGATATCACATAATAGTTATAACAATACTAACAGTAAATAAGTGTATAAATAGTGGTGCCATGTTGTGAAGGAAACTTTGGGACTTACAAAATAATGGTGATTATATTTGCTTATATTGGATGGTTTTAGGACCAGTTTACATTATCCCTTATAAGGAAGTTTCCTCCTTTATTTACACTTGTTTATTATATTCCTTTCCTTTAATAGTTAAGAATATCACCAATACCAGCTGTCCGATAATGAATGCCACTGGTATGTACTGTACAGTGTAACATGTCGGCCTCTGTTTTATCTCTCTTTTATAACCTGTTGTATGTATTGGTTAGGTCGTTGGCTGACAAAACCTTGTCAATCAAAGCACTACCATCTCTGTACCTCACTGAATGACAGCTACACCTTTAGCATAAGCACTGAGTCCCATTTCTGGACATACCCTCAGGTAATGTCATATACTCATCAGGTACAGGATGGTTGTAAAATAATTGTGTCTGTTTGTTAATGGGTTGTAGTGTCCAAAAGGAACTGTGTTTGGTGTCCCTAAAGATGGTTACCAAAATCAGCTCTTAGTATCACTGATAACAAAGCACCAGGTGTCCGATATTTGGATCAATGCGACCACCATTACTGCCCCATCTACTGCTACTCAGTCTCAAGCTTCATTGTAAATAGACTCATCGCTGGCTATCTTGTGTGCTTAGAGTATATGTCTAAACCATAGGCTGTACTATTATTGTATATACTAATCACTTATAAAATATATATTTGTATTTTAAATCACAAAAGCTGCTGGTATTATAGATGGATACTATTCTTTTATTCTTTTTTTTTTTTAATTTCACTCATTTTCTCTTCCTATTGTTTTTAAAACATATCTTGAGATTCTCTGACCTTAAAATCCTATTATATGTCACCATTCTCTCTGACCTTAAAATCCTATATGTCACCATTCTTGAAGTCGTGGGATTACAGGAAGTGTATTCACATGCATGATAATGATACCTGTACAATGAAAGTACTAACAGTATGTTCAACACTTCTAAGGACACTGACAATTACATTGTGGAATGACAATGGGTTATACCATACTTTTGATATAGTAGACTTTAGTAGTAGCTGATTTTGTCATATCTGTTGTTATTTTCAGTGTTTATTTAATATATTGTACATTTGTCACTACATCAGTACATATACTATACCGTACACATGCATAGCACATGCCACATTGCCAGCTAGGCATATTTCCTTTGATAACACACATTCAAAAAATACTATGTAGTTATTATTACATAACACCTGAGCAACTAATCAATTTATATAATACTAACTGGTTAATAACTTTAATTACAAAGACTCCAAATGTGCAGTCATGGTACAGCCCACTTTTGATAAGTAAAATTCCATTGGACTATAACTATACCCCTGATCATACATAATACCTTCATAATCACAGCGCAGTGAAGTCACACCACTGGACCATATATCAGTCTATGAATCAGCATTGATTAGACTTACCATCAGCTATAGTTCAGTTCATTGCAGTGCAGTTTTTCTGCAGCAACTGGTGCATGCAGTTGGTACTGTGTGCATAGCATGGAGCAACTTAAGCAAGAGGTACATTTTGCTGATGGCAGCCCACAGGAGCTGTACACATCTATCGGGGATAGGAATGCTCGCAGAGGGAAGGTCAAGATGTCAGTAAAGATAGGTGTATGGATCATGAAATTGATAGTTCTTGTCACGGTAACGGTATGTCTTGTCCTTAGCAAGTTAACTGTAGTTGCAATATTTGGTAAAATGAATAATCTTGTGCGTTTCACGAACATTTCAAGCAATAAAACTAATGTATATGGAGATCCACTGCGATTAGTAGCCAATCTATATTGGCAGTTGCTGTTCATTATGATGATTCCGAGCATTATTTCCTGGCTCTATTCCATTTTCAAAGGACTTTTTTCACAGTCTTGGACCCATCCCTGGCCTAGGAAATCAGCAGTGTTATTTGTGAGTTCGGCATTATGTACTAACACCTTATATACGATTGCATATACATACCAATGTGAATGGGCCAGCATTAATTGATTAAAATCAGTAAATATATCATAATAATTTTATATTAATTTATTTATATGCTATAGGGTATTCTTGTTGCTGCTCTGGAGGCTGTTTCCGAGTGTATCCTGTATTTTGCTGTATTCGTTGCATTTCCACCGGTTATTGTTATTTTTCTGATGTCCGGTATTTTCTCTGTCCAAGGAATGCTGAATATATACGTACTGCTAGCAACTAAACCAGCTGGGAGCGGTGACCGCAATGGGTTTGATCCAATCGGTAGCGGTATGCACACACCTCGCCAAGTTCCATTGAAACTGTGGACTAAGCTTCTCTTGGCATTCGTGACGTTAATTGGATTGATCTGTCAGATGGGAGGGATGACTGCAATCACTGCGCTTGCTATTTTGGAAGGTCGTGCACTTATAACCATGGGATGTTTGTTGCTGGTATGCTTATTGGGACTATCGTTTGCTTGGACAAACACAATACAAAAGCTTACATTTTATCCTAACGAAAAAGACATCAGAAAAGCAAGAGATCATGGCAGAATAGAAATAAGGGCTGTTTCTGCAGGAAGATGGAAAGCTTGTAAGTAATGATATTCATCAATGTTACACTATAGTGTGCACTTTTATCAACACCCATCAGTTATGATTATTATTGTTATTACAGGTTTCATTTCTAGTACTACCAGACTGATACTTTATCCGCTAGTCAGCTTTTTTATTGTTCGTTTCTTCTATATACTGGAGAAACAAGATAAACACAATGTCGATCCCTGGTGTATACTACCTAGAACCACTAATCTGACCATCAGTCAAGCATTTCATTGGCATGGAAACGATTCTGCCGTATTCGGTGTCCATGTTGCCTCAAGCTTTCTAGCCAATATTGTTCAAGGAGTCGCATGTTACATGACTCTCCATTTCTATGGACTGGCCCTACCAGTGTTCCTGGCTACTCCAATCACTGTTGCAGTATACTTCATTTCCAATTCGCCGCTTAAATATTACCAAAACCACAACCTATTCTTATTTCCATTCACTAGCAAAGAGTCTGATGTATTGAATTGGAGCAACACTATTACTAGTAAAGGTCTAACTTGGATATATGCTTTGGCTTTCGTAATATGGTTGGGGCAACTTTTGATAACCTGGTACAATTTGAGTAAGAACAAGAATGCTATCCTTGCATCCAACGAGGAAATGTTTGTTCGTCCGTACTACAGCAGCGTGCTGATGGAGCAATACCTCACCATTAATAGATGTGTTGTTAAATCACATTTCAATCGCCATGTCAACCGGGACCCCGCCCACGTGTTTATATGTTCGACCATGTATCGAGAGAACCCAGTCGAAATGAGACAACTACTTCAATCGATATATCGCGTGGCGCAGTATTACAAGCAACACAAAGAAGACGGCGATCGCTTCGAATCCCACATATTCTTCGATGGAGGTTGTAATGGAGAGGAGTTATCGAGATTCGCAATCCAGTTAATGAGCCTGGTGGCTGAAACTATGAAAGTGAATCTTCGCAGTGGTATGAAGGCACAGACTCCCTATGGATACAGGTTCACATGGATATTGAAGAACTGTATGCCATTCGTTATACACCTTAAGGACAACCAAAAGATTAAGAACAAGAAGAGGTGGAGCCAAGTAATGTACATGAACTATGTTATCAATCACAGAGCTAAAATCGATGCATTGGATCCATCAAATACCTTCATCCTCACCACTGATGCCGATATTGACTTTAAAGCTGAAGCAGCAGTTGCTTTATTGGACATGTTAGCTAGGGACGATCATGTGGGCGGAGTTTGTGCTCGTACCTACCCGTTGGGAGCTGGTTTGATGTACTGGTATCAGATATTCGATTACGCAATCGGACATTGGTTACAAAAGGGAGGGGAACATATACTTGGGTCTGTACTCTGTTGTCCGGGTTGCTTCAGCATGTTTCGTTGCTCAGCATTGAAGGATTGTATCGAGGAATATTCTAGTGAAGTGGAGAATGCAATGGAGTTCCTTATGAAGGACATGGGTGAGGATCGATGGCTATGTACATTACTGGTTGAAAAAGGATGGAGGTTGGAATATTGTGCAATTTCCAAGAACCACACCTATTGTCCGATCGAGTTTGATGAGTTTTTCAAACAGCGACGACGATGGATACCGTCCACCATTGCTAATCTATGGCTGCTTGTTTCACAAGGGAAGAAGATGACATCACACAACGAATCTGTGGGCTGGCTGTTCATCCTCTATCAAGCTCTCATCATTATAGCGACTGTGATATCACCTGCAACGGTTATACTAATAATGGCGTCCGGGTTGCATACATTTGGCTTCGACAATTTAGGGGTTGTCATAAGCATGATAGTATTCAGTGTGATCTATGGACTTCTCTGTATCTATGGTAGCCAACAAACGCAGCTTGATGTAGCCAAACTGTTTTCCTTTCTGTTTTCCATTTTGATGACGGTTGTCATTGTTGGCATTATTAAAGCAGTATTGCATGATATTTTACATGTGACTGACCATTCGGGAATGGAAAATAATTCCACCAGTTTTGAAATTCCGATTGGTGAAACATCAATATATCTAGGATTGTTTGCTGTTATATTCATTATCACTGCCATTTGCCACTACAACGAGTTCTTCTCCCTCTTTCATTGTCTGTGGTATTTATTGGGACTTCCCTCAGGTTATTTACTGTTGCTGATATATTCTGCTGCTAATCTCAACAGTCGAAGTTGGGGTACGAGAGAGAAGAGCGATGGAACTGATGGAATAACAGTATTAATAAAGAAAAATGTCAAAGAACTTTTAAAAAGAGCTTTCGAAGCATGTCAAATGAAGAGTGGAAAACAGGCAGAGAAGGATAACAAAGCCGCTACAGTAGATGAAGACGAATCCCAACCTAAGGAGACACACCATCCGAAACCTGTTCATAGTGCGTTAGATCGGCCCCCTGGAGGTGGTCTAAAGGGCCCCCATGGAGGTGGTCTAGAGGGCCCCCCTAGTGGTGGTCTAGAGGGCCCCCCTGGAGGTGGTCTAGAAGGTCCCCCTGGAGGTGGTCTAGAAGGTCCCCCTGGAGGTGGTCTAAAGGGGCCCCCTGGAGGTGGTCTAAAGGGGCCCCCTGGAGGTGGTCTAAGGCCCCCCCCTAGAGGTGGTTTAGACGGCCCCTATCGGTTGCATACATTTCAAGGTTAATTGGTCAATATTATCTTCCTGAATGAGATAGTGCTATTATTTTGTGCTTTCAGATCGTGATCAGTATTACCCATATTTAAAGAAATGGCTGAGAGAGTGTGGGTGTGAGGTAAGTGACTGCTCTATGCGCTAGTGGCTGCAATAATAACTTTAATTATTTTTATTACACCAGCAATTCTATGAGTCATTTGCTAATGAAGGATACACAGATGAAAAATATATATCATCTATGACTGAACAGGTTCAACTCCCAAATTAATCCTTTTATTGCATGTATAAATAATTGCTCTGGACCTTCTTTTTATCCTACATGTATAGGATCTCCGCGATATAGGGGTGAAGCCACAGGGATATGTCAGGCATTTAATTAAGTCAATCAAGAAAATGCCAGCATCATACGCACATTCTGGAGTACCGGTATGCAACATATTTACATTTCATTCCATTATATAGTGTTTCTTTCACTTTCAATGTATGCAATTAGAAAGACGTCGCAAGTTGGATCACTGAATTAGAAATGGGTGCTGAAGAGGATGGTTATGTTGATAAGTTCTTTAGGGCAGGATATTTTGGCCACGAAGACGTGGAAAACCTTCAGCTCATAACACGAAAGGAATTAGTGGAAACAATAGGAGTATACAAGAAAGGTATAGTGTTGATGTACTTGAGTTATTCATGAACTATAATTGTAATATTCCCTGTATAGCTCATGTTAAACGCTTCCTCCAGGCATTGAAAAACCTCAAGTATTGTTCAAGAGACGAGGAACAGATGATGAATGCCAGAAATATTTTAATTACCAATGATCAACCACAGAGTAACCTGCAGAGTGAAGAAACTGTGTTTTGGCTGGAGCAACTAGAGGAGTCGCTAGAGCCCATACCAGAGGCCCTGGGGCAGATCGGTGGATTGAAAGAGGAGTTGCAATATCTACGTAGTTCAGTTCTGGTGGCTATTTTACTAATCAATCTTATCTGGATAATCCTTATATCTTTATTCACAGTAGATGAGCTAAACACTAGTATAGGTCTCAGTAATAAATTCCTGAGTCTGGTTTTCCTTGCAGTGTATGGGTTAATACTCCTGGTACAGTTCCTGGCTATGCTGTTCCATCGTACCGTTACTCTTGCCCATTATATATCGAGGCTAAACCAATCATTGCCAGTAGCCCAAACGCAAGAGTTCCTGTTCACTCAAACACAGCGGTTCTAAACTCGATTAATTAGTGAATTAAGATAAGTCTTATATAATAGTGGATTTCTATATAGTTGCTTAAATTTTAACTATTTCTTTTTTTATTTAATTTGAAATGAAATATTTTTGTTATATGATATAATATATTTATTATTATACATAATTATAGTGTGATGATGTGTTTTATGATTTTAATTGATTTTGAATTCCTTAATTTTCTTCAATAACTGTTTATTGTTAGTTCTTGATGCATGTTGGTGACTTCTATCGCTCGACTCAACAGCCTTTGAAGGCTTTCCTGATTCCTTTTGAATTTCCGCCAAATTAAGCAGTAAGATGGCCATGTTTTCATTAAAATCTTCTTTGCTCATCCCAGCTTCCTTCCTGCTGTGGTTAATATCCAGAATTCCTATTCCATCTTTAACCGCTTGTTCAGCCTCTACAAGCCTGCCCATGGCTCTCAATGAAACCGCCTTGTCGTTTAACCCTATGGCAACCTGGAAATGATCTTCCCCAAACACCCTCTTAGCACAGTCAATGGCAATAGAGAAGCAATCGAGTGCTTTCGCTGGCTCGTTCATCAATAAATAAAACTGTCCTTTGTCCTGACACACAATGGCCATTAATGAATAGCTATATTGAATCAAATCAAAATGATAAATTCATCACATGTTGAAACAAATTAGTCACCCCTTCCATCCAACCACCCCCCCCCCCCCTTTCCTACCTCCCCCTCCCCTCCTAAAGCCCTGGTCCTATACTTAGTACATTAGTATATACTGTATACTAGTTAATGCTTTAAAGAAAAAGTTTCATAAATTCTGATATTTTTTTTGAGACTAAACTTTTCTTTCGAAAATTTTGCAATGTGCTTCTATTTGAACATGTACTTTCCTGTGAAGTCATATTACACATAAATATGGGCTTTTTGGATGATTTGTGGAATCATTAAACCTCAAAACATTTCCTGGTACTGCATACAGACATAGTACATTGCCAATGAATATCGTTAAACGGCTATAAATTTTTTGTAATAGTTAACTAACTTTTCATTAGAGTCATCTTTCTCTAATAGTTCCCTTGATTTGGTGTGGCACCATTCGAAACCCAGTTCTGCATCTTTGAATCTATTAATAGATGATTGTAAAATCATAATTACTGATCAGTCATTATCCTATCAAATCATACCTCTTCAAATTAACATATGCTTTTGAAATTTTCAAAGACAGCTCAATAACAATACTTGAATCTTCCTCTAACCCACACACCAATAGCAATGATATGACAGCCGTTAGAGAGGCCACGCCCTGTCAATTTACAAACATCATTCATGTATAGTAACTAGACCTCACCCTACATCAGCCGGTATATTAACTAACCTTCTCCCATTCACCACATTCTAAGTACATATTTCCCAGCTGGATAATATAAAATTAAAAACAACAGCAACTTCTAGTATTATACTTGAAGAATCACTCATGTATAACCTTATCCATGACAACAGCTCTGGCTTCAAGGAACGGGCGAGTGCTGGAGTATTCAGAGTCATACAGCAACCCCAGCGCATCATGAAGGTGAGCCTCAGCTACATTATACTCAACATTAGCTAATGCCTTCTATAATTGGATACAGTCAGTGATATAGTAGTACACAATATACGACATAGCATACATTTGCCTTAAAGATCAGCTGCCTGACTGAAGGAGGTACCTTTGACTCATCTTCACTCTCGTCTTCTGCTTGTCGATTCCAAAGGAAACCAAACAGCCCTATATAATGGATACAAGTAATTTAATGACCACTGTAGAGTGTAGTAGATCTATAGTAGTATCACTAATGACCACTGTAGAGTGTGTACATCAGGGTTGGGGTCGATTACATGCATTGAAATGAGATTACGATTACGAATAAATCTGTAATGATTACAATCCATTACGAATACAATGGGCATACCGTATACATGTATAACTTCAGACTGGTTTTAATTGTGTGTGTGCATGCACTGTCAACACCAGACCCATGACAAGCAGTATATTACACTGTACATATGTAGTCTCATGTTTCCAGACCACACCGACCACCATCCTTCGTTAAGCGATCGAGGCTAGCAAATCTGACGCTCTTGGCATCAAAAGCTGCTGATTGAGCTCCAATCAGCTTTTTGATGCCAAGAGTATCTAATTCGCCAGCCTTGATCGCTTAACGAAGGACGCCATGTTTGCATGCGTTAAGTGGTTTAAGTACTTCTGTGGCCCTCCCCCCACTTGAGTTGCACCAAAAGTGTGGGAACAAGTAGTGAGTACATTTTTTACCAGACCCTCCCGGCGTCGCGTCACTCTGCGCAAAGGGTGTGGTCTGGCAACGCAAGACTAGTACATATGTAGTATGTACACTGTTACTTTCTTGCTATGTGTGCAATATGTATGTATAATTATGATTACACAGCATGATTACGATTACTAGCAAAATCCGAATGATGATTATGATTACAATTACGAAAACACAAAAGCCTGTAAATCGATTATAATCAATTTAATACGATTACAATGATAATTGACCCCAACCCTGGTGTACATTAATACTATGTATATATAGTACACTAGTAATAGACAGATACTCGTATTATAAAACATTTACCACCCATCAGTAGAGCATGTCGCCATGAATTCTGTTGTTGATGATAAAAGAATTGGTTCTTGATCAAAGGTGGTGGACGTGGGTCTCTGAGAACTAGTGGTGCTCCAGCAGCTATCGATTTATAGCACTGACTGGGAGATACATCACGACTAGTGCCGAGAAGTAACGGTAGAACAGTAATACCCAACTGCCTCGTACGTAAAGAACCTGGGAAAGGAAGGATTGCTACTCTTACTCTACTAGCTGCAATCATTTTGAAATTAGGCGTGGCTTGATTTAGCTGTCTATGGTGGGTGTGGCATGCATATGGCTATAGTCTGGCCTAGTCAGGCGTGGCCTGACCGGCTGACCCTCGCGGCGACGGAGGGTCAGGAAAAGCCCAACACTCCAATCTGGATCGTTCTTATATGGCTTTAGGTGGGGCAGGGTGGAGCAAATTCAAGCAATT
>JAYJLX010045781.1:0-12901 GCA_036873525.1 Chalinula nematifera | reverse complement strand
CCCCATAAACATGGCAACACAGATGATGTGTAAATGGAATTGTTTTTACCACCAACTAATTTATTGTCCTCAAATGTAAATGATGAATTCCATTCGTTTGGTGTCAAGCTGACATTTTCATAACGAATGAAACAATTTGTAGAGGAGAGCAAATCACGTTCGCCTGAACTGAAGAAATAAATGGCCCCACCGTGATACTTAGCTGTGTTGTTGATAAACTCTAGACTAGAGTTCGAGCTCATTAAGATGTAAGTGTTGCCTAGCAACACAATGCCGCCCCCATTCCTACCAGTGTTCCCAATAAACCGAGTACTGCAGTCCTTCATCATAGTAATATAACCCCCTGTCACGGCCAGTGCTGATCCACTATTATTCTCAAATGTATTAGATCCATAAAATCGAGCATGTAAAGTGTCCACATACACAGCTCCTATACCAATCAGGCTCCCATTCCCCACAAAATACTGATTGTTAGTGAATGTACAGCTATCTATTACAGGGGCTAGCACAGCTCCAGTCTTTGAGGCATGCCATATGAATAGAACTACTCCTGATCCGATACGGCCTCGGTTATGATCAAAATGACAGTTGATAATACTGAAGTTGTTGTAGCCGTATTTCCTTAAAGGCTGTCGAGCAGAGTAAAGAGAAATACCACCACCGAGATAGGCTTCGTTGGACTCGAATGTGCAATTATTGAATACAATGCTGTTATTGAAAGCATAGTTGAAATCATCGAAATAAATGAACCCAACACGAGACCCTCCACCCCCAGTTCCCACGTTTCGTTTGGAATCATTAGTTGGTCCTCCAATCTCTACTTTGTTGGATCGGATAATGGACGAATGAACAGTAAACGAAGTATTTGTGACGCTATCTTGAAACTCAGCGAATATTCCTCCACCCCATAGAGCAGTGTTGTTTGTAAAATTGCAGTTAGTGATTAAAATATCATTGTGTGTAGAGTAACCTTTGAAGAACACTGAAACTCCACCCCCACGACCGAAAGCATTGTGTTTCTGTTTATGTGGTATAGTGAATGCATCGATATTGCTCAGGTTTGATGGGAGAGAACCATTGTTGCCAAAAAACATCGAATTTTTAATTGTAAACATACCATTCTTAGTGTAGTATTCAACAACATTGGACTCTTCATATTGAAGGCAACTGATTCCACTAGTGGTATCATTAAAAGTGTCAGGAACACAGTACGAGTATTCAATATACAGTCCACCATTACCACAGCTCTCTATAGTACAATACTCTATTGCAATATTGCCCACGAGGTTATACATTATCACACCAACACCCAATTGTATGTTACGTACAGTAACACTGTCCAAAAGCACATTTTCACAGTAGAAGAAGTAAAGGCTAACGTTAGTTTCCATAAAAGTATCATTCAATGCTGATGAAGTTGTATTCTTACATTGCTTGCATTCATCGAATATTATCCCACTAATGGTAATGTCCCGAGAGTATTCAAAGCTGAGTCCAGCACTTTGAGAGTCATTACAGACAACAGTAACAGCACCATCATCACCCATAATGGTAACATTGTGTAGGAGTATGAAGTTCCCTTCATTTCCTTCCAGTGTGTAATTACCCGGTTCGATGATTAGTTTAGTATAGTTCTGTACACCTTTCAATCCCAGAGCAAGAGTTGCACAAGGTTTGTCAATTTGTCCTTCCCAGCAAGACTCATTATGAACTGATGATAATTTGTTGCTAACATAAATAGTTCTAGCGTACACATACTCATCACCTATAGCAACCGACAATAGTAACAGGAGTAAACCAATAGCTAAGGCCACGGGTGGTGGTTCCATTAGCTCAATTGATCTGTATAATGTTACTTCACAAACCTATAGTACAAAATATAAACATGCATAACATACATGGATATAATGCTGAAATGTTCATCTGTTAATAAGTTACAGTATACTATATATACATGTACACTGAAAGAAAGTGGGTGGGGCTTCTATATAGTAAACAGAAGGTTTGGTTGCTCATGTGTTGTAGATACATAAGGTACGTACATGTAGAATTTTTAATCCAGTATAACAGAATGTAGAGTCACAACTAATTAAACTATGTAAACCTTAATCTAATGTATCTAGCTGGCATTATGATGTGGCGTGAATATAGTCTGGGGACCCGCCTGTTTTCAACCAAGAATGGTTGGCAACATGCATATTCCTAAGTCATCTGAGTTAGTACTAAGCAAGATTTCTGCTATACCTTTTTAAACTGCCAAAAAGGGTTGGGGCTCGATGACGTTTGTATGCAAAAGATACATGCGTATACCTAAGTTAAAATGGTTACATCATCAAAAATAATTTAATTTCTCTAATTCCATTGAAATGTGTTTGGAATACACATGTCGCCATATCAGATCATTTCTTATTGCAAATGGGTGGGTCCCCAGACCAGCACGAATGAAAAGCCTGAGGCTGGAGAATTAACCCCCCTGGATCTGGTGTAACCTCCTCTGGGTATAGGTTCAAAGCTATAACGTCATATTATAGTCCATAATTACTGAGGGATATTGATACTCAACACATAGCTGTCCTGCCCAGGACCTGAGTCACTCAGTGGATTGATAGAGTCGGGGTTTATACATCATGCAATGACACAATGAATAACAACACACTAACAATAAACCGCAACCAACAATAATGGTATTAACTGTATTTATATAATTATAGACTAATAAAAAAAACTCACACAAAATATAGGCTGAACAGAGCAAATAGATGTGTTAAAATTCCAAGGACCCTCTTCTCTTGTTGCCTTCTTGCCTCTTGCAAAATCAAATTTATAGACACACCCTCAAATTAATTAGTTCTAATCTGAATAATTATATGAAGGCTAAATATTTCATTTCTATAAATCATGATTAACTATTCCTTCATTGGGTAGACTAGTCTTGGCCAGCAGCATCACATACAAGATGGACCAGTCTAGTTAGTTGCTTAGTGGCTCAGTGCTGAAGGATTAGTCAGTCTGTGAAACATGCAGAGATATAGTTTGCTACTAACCACAGGTTAGATTATATTGACAAGACAATGATTCTACATATTAATACATGGATCTACTATAGATATTATCATAAAACACCTGATTGCATACAGTACTGCTTCAGCCTGACAACTATATGTTATCTGTCAGTACAGAATTGTAGTTATAATCACAGTCATGTGTGTAATCAATGGATCTGTATAATAACACTAGTAGTGAGCAATGTATTTAGCCAACATTACTAATACTGAATAGTAGTAATGCATGCATGTGCACACCATCCCTGAAACATAGTATTACAGTATAACATTACATAAGTTATAGTCATCATGTACTGCACTAGTACTGACGTACGGTTTGCACATGTATACATGTAAAACTGATTGACTATAATTAAAGGCTCTAATATTTATTATTAGTTAATTAATAACTGATATAATAAACTGACAACAAATTTTATTCAAACAACTATGTCAGTGGATCCAGCAGTGTTTCAATTATTAATAATGATTATACACAAGTTATTATTTATAGCCTGACATACACATAGGACTGTATATGAATTGTTTTTGTTTCAACTATTGTTAATTAAGGGAGTCATAGTTATTCATTGCATTGGCACGACTATCCGAGAATATCAAGGGCTCTCGTTGATTGCGGCTGTGTCTTCCCGAGATTTTAATAAAATCAAAAAACTGGTTTATCGAGTTTGATGAGCTTGATTCGACCATCAACCGCTGTTCATCGCACTCTGAATCTCTGCTGAGTGTGGTATGTTTATTTCGATTCTTGCTGCATTTCTGCTTGCTCCAACTGTACAAGCCACTTGCATAGTATACAAGACAGTAGACCAAGGGAGTCATGAGTAGGACAAACTGAGAATAGAACGCATATACGCTCACGTTATCTTGAATCATTGCTAACTGTAGGTTATACAAGCTGAGTGTAGAGATAGCCGTCAGTATGGCAAAAACCACTGTGTCCAAGTTATTAATCCAGTCCTCATTGTAAGGCCTGATGATTGCAAAGGCTAGCGTGCCACACAGAAATATCATACTTTGTGCAACGTACAGCTGCGGCCATGTATTTACCTGGGAGAATACGAGAAGGAGAAATAGGCGTAAGGCAAAGTAG
The DNA here is from genome assembly GCA_036873525.1 of Chalinula nematifera. Taxonomy (NCBI): domain Eukaryota; kingdom Metazoa; phylum Porifera; class Demospongiae; order Haplosclerida; family Chalinidae; genus Chalinula; species Chalinula nematifera. The sequence goes on along the minus strand of JAYJLX010045781.1, from coordinate 8,743 downwards.
AGGCTGGCAAACCATCGACAATCTCTCTCTCCTTTTTTGCTTCCACTTTTGTAGCAGCCATGGAACTCTTCAAGAAATACCTGAAGCTTGTGGTTAGGATATAGTAAGTCGATTCGTATACGTTTGCAGCATTTGAAACCCTCGAGGAATTTTAAAATCGACGAATAAGCCAACATCATTGGTGGTACCAAACCGAATGTACAGAGAACCAAGGATGCAGCAGTGATATGAAGTATTCCTTCTTGGGGATACTGCACTGTGCCTTGATGATAGAACACAGTCTTGACTCTAGCGCCTTCTGCATTGAACAAGTGATAAAAGGGGATCAAGTTGAATGAAACAGTGGCCAATTTGTTATATGTGATCAAAATGAACACAGCTATCCCTGATGTGAATGACTGCCTGAGATTAGTCAGCCTTCTGAATCGTGCTAGGAGATGATGGAAAGGCCGTACGAGAACTACTACTGGTTTCAGCCCACGGTTATACAACTGTAGAATGCCCATTAACCCTAGGATCAATAGCAGAGGGTATAATGCTGTTATATATCCTAACATGAGAACATCAAGTGTACCATAGTGAGGGCTAATGCAGAATCCTTCGAACAATAAACGAAAAAAGTTCAAGTTCCAGAAACCGTAAGGTGTGATGTAAACTTTCTTGAGGAAGTCGTAAGTTGGCACTGTTTTTTGTATTGGAGTGAGGCCGTGGGCATCTATCGGAAATACAGTTGTGACAGTTTGAGAGAAGAAAACAAATGAGTTGAGTGGGCCATGGGTTATCCTCATGCTGAACAAGAACACTGTCATGAAGAATATGGTGACAGGAATGAACTCACTTGCAATGTATAACATTGAATTCCTGTGTATATTCTGTTCACTGCACGGAACACAGTCAAAGCCCATTGTGTTCACAGACACTCCGTATCCCTTCTTGCACTCACCACATAAAGTACCACGTCGGTTTGTTTTATCACATAGGACTTTATTCAATTCGATTAGATCAAATGTCTCCGGGAGTTGTATTTTTTCCTTAAAGCTTGCCTTCATTACGTAAGGAGTAAACCCAACCACGAGATCCCGACTACTCGTGCTGTTGTTGGTAGCGGTTTCGTTCTCCGGTCCCATCCATGATGTTCTAGCAATGAATGCCTTGAAACTACACTCATGACAGATGATCTGTTGATTGTAGTCGCCAGCACATTCACACTTTAATGACGCCTTGTTGAACAGGAAACCTGGCGGACATTTTTGGAAATGTATTTTGATGATTTTTTGAACCGGCATTGGGCTATTGTAAGTTTCCATTGATAGTTCAGCTTGGGAGTTCTCATTGCCCAAGAGATAGAGGCTACGATTATAAACATATCCATATTCACTGCTGCTGTCACTTTGAAAAAAGAACGAGGCATTCTTACTTTTGTTAATCACCTTAACAAGCAGCTGTTGATGCTGATAGGCCGAGGTGAAGTTGAACTCAGGTTCACTGATCTCCATGGAATACATTAATGGAATGGGTAATTTTCCAGGAATTACTGAGTAGCTTGTTTGACTCGTGCTATTGAATTTTAATGGTGCAACCTTGATATGGCTGTAGCAATCATCTTCCCCGTTATTGTAAGACCAACTGTTATTGCAGAATATTGTATGATCGTTGGGAAAGCGAGGATTGTGCAAGCAAGGTAGCGGCAGAATGGAGCTGAAAATCGAGTTCGTACGGCCATTAGCTGTGTTGTTCAAGAAACTGAAGGTAGCGGTCCACTCGCTTGGAGGTGTGTCCTCAGGTTTGTAGATAATGAAACAGTCACTCAAATAAACATAAGCGTAGATGTTTGAATTTTCGTAATATATTGCACCACCAAAAAAATCAGCAGCATTGTCCGTGAAATGAAGTTGTGAATATTCACCAACAGATATCCTACTGCTTTCATATAGGGCAATAGCACCTCCGTTCCTTCCTGAGTTGTTATGAAACGTCACAACTGCATGACCATCTACTTGAAGCACTGCATTCATTAGCGCCAGCGCTGACCCTTCATTATTAGTCAAATTAATGTTGTTAATGATACGAACATTCACCCCAACCAGATTAATGGCCCCCACTCCAACGACACCATCGGTTTCCGGATTATTTGCTATAAAGCTACAATCAGTCAAGTCAATAGTGGCCAAACCAGCATCAATCAAGTCTCTTCCCATTACTGTCTTTATGAAATCTATTGCCGAACCTTGTCTTGCCCTGTTCTCTTCAAAAGTACACTGTATAAATGAAAGCTTGTTTTGATGCAGGTAATGGTTACTGTGGAACGACACACCCCCACCGCTGCTAGCAGAGTTGTTAAGGAAAACACAGCTCTCAAATAAAACTGAGTTTTCACCAAGAGGTGGCTTGTCAATATGATAGCGATACTGGTTAGAGTATTTTGTAAAGTAAAACAAGGCTACTCGTACACCGCCTCCAAGTGTTTCATGTTTATACAACGAACTGTGATGAGTGGCCGTGTTGTTTATGAAATGTGACCGACTAATGTTAAATACATTATCAGTGACTGAATCTTGAAACTGGATGAATAATGCACCTCCCCAAACAGCCCTATTATTAACAAAACAGCAACACTGTAGTTGTACTGCGTTGTTTACTGCGTTACTAGTGAAGTGAACTGATACCCCTCCTCCGGAACCGAAGGCAGAGTGATGGGATCTCTTTGGAAGGGCGTAAACATATGAAGACATGTTCATGAAATCGGATGTATTGTTCAAGAAATGGCAATGAGATATTTCGAATACACCTCTTTCAGTGAAGGACTGTATTACGTTTGATGTACTGTTGTTGTTGTTTGTTGCATTGAGACATTCTTCCCATCCTACTGTATACACACAATAAGAATATTCAATGTAAATGCCCCCTCCACCAGCTAGCACTCCAGGGAATCGAGCATCATCCTCCACAGCTGCAAACCTGTTACGTTCCAGCCTGCAGTATTTGATTTTGTTCTCTCCAACGACATTATAGAAGCCAATTGCTGTACCCTCAGTATCTGTGACATTCGTATGCAGTATTTTAATGTCCTTACAGTACAGGAAGTATATGGCAATGACGATCTTCATAAAGCCTTGGTGGGTTGGCTTATCTGACTCGACGAATGATGAAGAGGTGAACTGTAGCCTTCCGCAATGCTTGAAACTAATCCCTTCGATGGTTATATCACTGGAGTTGATGAAACTGAGTCCAACACCTTGAGAACACGTCACAGTCACGGTTCGCTGTATGCGGGGAATAGGGGAACTGCAACTTTGAGGATTTTCATCATTATGGGTTGTGCTGTTGTGCAATTTATCAGTCCCGCTGTACATAATGTCCACAGCTCCTTTTATTGCAATATTGCTAGCATTTTCGAAATGCCCCAAATGTTGATCAGTGAAGCTGTAGTCACCAGGTGATATCCACAGCACTATCAGCTCATTGTTATGTTGCAGCTGCCCACGCTGTATCGACTTATTGAGGAGTCCCTCCAATCCCAGATCAAAGGTGGCACAGACCAGTGAGAAATCCTCCCAGCATTTACTGCTATTATTGGAATAGGGAGAGCTGGAGTCGACGTAGATCTCAACTGCTTCACTGATCAAAGAGAATAGATGGATAGCATCGGTGATAGCAATGATAAAGGACACTTTAATCATTTTTTTGCATGTGCATGAGCCAGCACTAGCTGCTATTGAGAGCTTCATCCACTAATGATAATAGATTAAGTTGTGCTTGCTTGCACAATTTATAGAGCAATCTGGAAAATAGAATTGACATACAAATTGCTTTGTGAAAACATAGATAATGCTGGCACGTCATCCAACGATCTGTTGTGAAGTATTAGTTATGTGTAACAGTAATTGTTTATTTTAGGCCTGTTGACAGTTGAGTGGCAAATGCTGGACAATATCGAAAACTTGTTTTTACACAAAGATAAACTGAAAGTAATTTTTACCAATAGTAAACATGGATATGATCATTATGATGATAATAAGGTATTCGGAATGCAGGTTACGTTAATGAGATTCATGGCCGGCCATATGATTGAACTAACGCGCAATCTCATTCCCGATAACTCGATATTCCGATCCTAAACATTCCATTTCCGTTCTATATATCACGTGTTCAAAGGGGAAGGGCTCATAGACATAGTCACAGGACCAGTCCAGTTGTGCCCTTTTGTGTGTGAATTTTTAGACAAACTCGTTATGTCGATCAAGGATCAGAAAGTAAGCGATGTGGAGAGGGAGTCCGACTATGGCTACGTATTCGGAGTCTCGGGACCTGGTAAGTATTGTATATTGGTTGTTGAATTTACGTATGCACGCATTTTAGTAGTCTAGCTTGCTATCAGTTGTGAATTTAAATTTAACTTACTGCCTATTTTATGTCAGATTGTATACACGTGTGTATAATTTGTATTTAAAATGTTTCCAATTAGTTAGCTGTTTAAAGACTGTCTTCATGTATTTTTTTTGCATGTAAATTTGTAAGAAAATCAATTGGCTACAGAGGTGGGCGTGTCCCAATGTAGTTTATTCTTAGAGTTACTTAATGGATTTGTACAAGGTGCTGCAATAGTTGATACCCTATTCATTTCTATGGAGTGCTTTCATACCGAACAATAGACATGAATTAAAGGCCTTGTACAATACATCATACTATACTTTAGAGTTACAAGTAGAATCACATGATCTATGTTACTGGGTGTTTCGTTTCCATTGAAATCTCATTATCATAATACTAAAAGCAGTTATGGAGGCTAATGGAGCAGCATCAGTTCATGTATTGCAACTTACTTATATATTAGTCTGTTATTGTCTAGCCCCACATTCAATGTATTAGTTAATTTAATTTCTATTAGAAGTGTTAAAGTGACTGTCCATTGAGCTTGGCCTAGTATTGAGTCATACATACCCTATGTACATGTACCTCTTTTATGATGCAGTTTACAGATGCATTTGGGGTGGTACCTCCTAATTATACTTCCATCTCGACCCCTCCCCTTTCCTGCCCCTCCCCCCTTTCTCACTAATTGTTTATCAGTTTTCTTGTATTCTTCCTTTCCCTTTAATAGTTGTGATAGCCGAGAACATGGCTGGAGCGGCTATGTACGAGTTGGTACGTGTCGGCCATAGTGAGCTGGTGGGTGAGATCATTCGACTGGAGGGAGACTTGGCCACCATTCAGGTCTACGAGGAAACATGTATCCTTTAAAGCATGTGTCACATGACAGTCATGTGACATGGTAAATGTTTTGAATTTATAGTTTGGGAAATTTTTGCTTGCAAATCTCTGTCCATTTATTTTATTTTTCTGTATTCATGGTAACAAGTTCAATGATAAGCAACCATTATAAATATATTTTCATCATTTTGTAATTTGTTAGTTTAGTTTGCAAACCTCCCGAATTATGATAGTTGCTTATGTCTTTTGGTTTTGATATTGCAGTTTTTCTTTTTATTGTAAAAAGAAAAAAGCTATTTGGCAGGACAGCAACGTTTATAATAGAGCATTGCCAATTTATAATAGAAGATTGTGATTCTCTAGTTATCATATTTGTTTGTTGTGTGTTATCAGTACTACTATTGACCTGCCCCTTCATTATTATTGACCCTAACGAACTCCCCCCCCCCCCCTCTCCCCCAACAGCTGGTGTAACCATTGGTGACCCTGTATTAAGAACTGGTAAACCGTTGTCTGTCGAGCTTGGCCCTGGCATCATGGGTAACATCTTTGATGGTATCCAACGACCACTGAAGGTGTATACATGATCTGTTTTCAAGCACTGCTTTACTTTTTCTCTTTTTCTTATTACCAGACAATCTGCGATATGACAGAGAGCATATATATTCCTCGTGGTGTCAACGTACACAGTTTGAGCAGAGATACACAATGGTACTTGGAACCTAAGAAAGAGTTTAGGGTAAGCAAGTATAGACTACGTGTAGTATAGCATAATATTGACAGATTTTACTGTGTTTATTGACAGATAAGACATTGAACATCACTTGCATACAACTGTATTTACAACTGTATTTACAAATATTATGTACTATTGTGTACTCCATAAGTATGATTCTCTCTCTCTCTTTCTCTAGGTTGGCAGCCATATTTCCGGTGGGGATATGTACGGTACTATCAGAGAGAACACTCTGATTGAGCACAGGTTAATGTTGCCTCCCAAGGCAGCTGGTACCATCACATATATAGCACCAGCTGGGAACTATACCATCAACGTGAGTTCGATCATTAATAAGGATAGATACTTGTAATCTACGAGATGTTATAGTACTAGGTTATAGTTATGCATACGTTATATAATATTATAATTATGTTTTCCCTTATACTGTAGGACGTTGTTCTTGAAACTGAATTCGATGGAGAGCGAACCAAGTACACTATGGTCCAGGTACGTTGATATAACACTGTATTGTACACTATGGTCCATTATTAATATGTTTCATAGGTGTGGCCTGTTCGTCAGATGAGACCAATCACAGAGAAACTCGCTGCCAACTATCCCCTGTTGACTGGCCAACGAGTGTTGGACGCTCTGTTCCCGTGAGTATACCAGCTGTATTATTATGCATGATGTATATGCACTTTACAGTACATTAAAATCAACCTTTATGATTCTAAATGCATGCATTATACATGTACTTACTGTTGAAGGTAGCATTATATACGTTCGACAGTTATTCGCATACATTACGAATGACCACACATGCTGTTGATTTACTGTATTGTTTTTTTCTAGTTCATTTTGTTATCTTATGCTATAATGCTATATTCCACTGTATTAGGTGTGTCCAGGGTGGTACTACATGCATCCCTGGTGCCTTTGGTTGTGGAAAGACTGTTATTTCCCAGAGTCTGTCCAAGTTCTCAAACTCTGATGTCATTATTTATGTCGGGTGCGGTGAGCGAGGTAACGAAATGTCTGAAGTACTCAGAGATTTTCCTGAGGTAATTAAGAACAAAAATTATTAACACTGAGTACACACCCACATTTCGCAAACTACCTTAAAACTCTATCAATACTTCTCCAGCTCTTTTCATTTCCCATGGAATATTTGTGTCATTATTCTAAATTAGTATAATTATGTAGACCATTACTAATCATGTTTCTGTATTTAATAACCCTTTATAATTATTTTGTTGTAACTGTAGTTGAAGGTAGAGATAGGCGGTGTGGACGAATCAATCATGAAGAGAACAGCATTGGTGGCCAACACATCCAATATGCCTGTAGCTGCTCGAGAGGCGTCTATCTATACTGGTAATGAATAATTCCTCTAACTGTCATGCTAATAATGATTATACATATAATTGACCAGCAGTGTATCACATGTCCAGCAGTGTGTATTACATGTACCATAGTGTTATTTTTTAAATTTTAAACATATGTTTTGTTGCACTGTCAAGTGCCAAGTGGCTTACGTTTTTTTTTTAAATTGTAGGCTAAAGTAATCTGTCCACATTCACTTCACTTTATTACTGAAAAATTTGTGGTTTCACAACTTTTTGTTTGTGATCAAAAGCGATAAAAAATGTTTTTTGAGATTTCCATTTTACTATAGTAATAAAAAAATAGTAGGTTATGTATATTTCATGGAAATAAACTGGCAATATCATATCAGTAAGTGCCCATTTCTCACTGATTTTAAAAATTATGTTAGCCTATCTTATCACAAACAAAAATTATAAACAATTTTGACTGGCTGAAGTGAATGTAAATAGGCTTTATATCATGTAGTACAGTAATTAACAATAGAGTGTATTGTATAGTCCCTTGCCCAATTATCGTGCATTTATCAATTGAAAGTTTGCACAAACTTTTATTTTTGCCAGAATCAGTAATGTTTTGTCCTGATTGGCACGATATGGATAGAGAATTATCAGACAATGCGTAATGCCATTTTATATGTACATGCACAATGTATACATGCTATATGAAATGATTATACAAGTGTATGTACATTAAAGTAGTATTCTTTCAAGAGAAATACTTTCGTGCATTCATCAATTGAAAGTTTTGGTAAACTTTTAATTTCGCCAGAATCGGCCAATGTATTCATTGCTATTCGTTTGTTAATCAACTCTCTTGTTAAATCATTTAATATCTCTCTCTCTCTCTCTCTCCCTCTCTCTCTCTCTGTAGGAATCACGTTGTCCGAGTATTTCCGTGACATGGGTTATAATGTCAGTATGATGGCTGACTCCACATCACGTTGGGCTGAGGCTCTAAGAGAAATATCTGGACGTCTGGCTGAAATGCCTGCAGGTTTGATGTTTTAGTAGTTTATTTTTGCCTTATTCAATAATTAGTAAGTTTGGCATTAATTAGAATAGCTTTTTTTTCTGTAAGTGTAATGCTACTAGTCATACTATTATTAATGACTCAATTAAAGCCTGATATATGTGTGAATTATAAATATCAAAGCCTTCTGAATTGTTTTGATTAACATCCATTTTATCATATGGCCATTATGTTCTTTTCCTTTATAGAGAATGGTTTCCCTGCTTATCTGGGTGCTCGTCTGGCCTCCTTCTACGAGAGAGCAGGTCGTGTGATTTGTGTGGGGAATCCTCAGAGAGAAGGCAGTGTTACTATCGTAGGAGCCGTTAGTCCTCCTGGTGGTGACTTCTCTGATCCTGTAACAGCTCAAACACTGAACATTGTACAGGTAAAGTATTAATAATTATATACAACATA
>JAYJLX010045770.1:0-12905 GCA_036873525.1 Chalinula nematifera | reverse complement strand
CCAGTGAAGATACAAATGGCACCAGCCACAAGGTAAGTCAGTAGACCACTGCGGTAACGGGTAGTGGTGACTTTCTAAGGAAGAAAAAACATAAGTATATAAACCACACCCACTAAAGCCACACCCATTCCCAGGACAATTACGACCAAGATGACATCATAGGATCAATTAGCTGTAAAGTCCAATTGGTAATCATTATGTGTGAATCGACAATAGCTCTATCATAGAATAATGTACATCATCATAGTAATGGATAATATTACAATGAAATATGATCCTAATACCCTATACGGTAGGTGATACTATTCCATTAACAAAACTGCCTGCTGTGGAAGGAATTTCATAAACTTTAAACTTCTTAAATTTGGTTTTGTACTTAGGTTCAAAGTGAACATGAATGGATTTTAGTTTCAAAGGTTGTCTAGATGTAATATCAGGTCCTCACTATATACTCTAGCTTAGTATCACCATAGATAATAGAGTATAATAATAGGGATTGGTAACTGCGTGGGCAGTATAATAAATTACGTTGTTACTGTAAGTATTCTTATTCTAATAAAAAGAAATTTCACTATGGAATGGATGGTCCTTTTGTAAACGTCAGTAAGAAGTCCTTTTACGAACGGTTCTTGTCGAAGATACAGAAGCTATCTGCTACCAAGCGATAGCTATTCTGGTGAAGGGAAGCTCTCGCATGCATTTGGAACCTTCAAAATTGTCGTAATATTTTGTTTCAAGCGAGGACAGGTACACTAAGCAGGGTGCTTACGGAGAAGAAAATGACGCCATATTTGGAAAAGAAGAGCACTAGAGCTCCAGATATACCAATTCTGATGCAGGATTAGCTTCTTTTTTTTTGGTCAAAGCAAAAAAATCAGCGTGACTTCAGTAGTTTTGGGTTAGAGGTACAAAACATTAACAACTCGGCAACGGAAATATGTGTGATGCACATTCTCGCACTAAACTCAGCATCTTTGTTACACAGCAAACCTAGCTTTGCACCAGTCGATAGCCAAGGCTTTACTCTTCCGTTTCAACTTCATGACACAACTTTTCAATCCATCTTCTGTGAATTACGAGGCACCAAAAAAATGATTTTTCGTCCATTTTTTTCTTCGTTGCTAGGGATGATGACGTCAAAAGTAACAACTCGTAAGTGAATAGGGATTCCCATGTATAAGGAAATTACGCCCACGCAGTTTCCAATCTCTACTATTACTCTATTATCTATGGTGTCACCATTGATATGTAGCAACAGGTGATACTGCTCAAATTATACATTCAACATACAACAGTCTCGTGTAGCTATACCTTCCCAGTACATAACTATAGCAAATAAGGTTAAGTTGTGCTTACAGAACTAACTTCAATAACACAAAGTATCTCACCTACTTATAGCACAATATTGTATAACGTACTACTAAACTATACTACAATGGCTAAAAGGGCGAAACTATCTCCTCATATATGATCAACGAGTGATATAAATATAACACTGAGGTATATACATAAGCCCTTTCCTCCTCCCCTTTATAGTAATATAGGTTATTTGTTATGTTATATACGAACCCCATCAGGTAGAGTGACTGGTGTCTCTCCGAATTGTATGGCAGGTTGTTGTTGCACTACAACGGTTGTGGCTTGCTGCTGAGGGACGCCACCATAACCTTGAACAGGAGGGGCACCATAACCCTGAGGAGGAGGGGCACCCTAAAGTAACAAGAAGGGAGAGAGAGAGAGGAAACATGTGATAAAAAGCTATGGTATCTTAGTTCTATCTAGTTTATACCTGGTCATATGATGGTGGTTTATCAGTCATGTTTCAAATGAAGGTGAAGACTATTTGAAAACAGAAACCGGTAAATGGAAAATTAAAATCTAAGACTAATAACATTTTAAAAAGCTCCCAATATTGGACTATAGCTTACAGTAAAGACGATTAACGCAGTTGAGATAGACAAAAACCGGCCAAAGCGAACACAACACAACTTGAAAAGTCTTCACTGGATTTGCGGATGCAATGACCAATTTCCTGTCTGTCCTCGAAAATTCGAAATATGGGCGGGGCTGATAAATAATAATTAACCATTAACCTTAATGAACTAAACTATTGAATATGCTTATACAAAAAAAAGTGATACAAAAAAATATATATACAAAGATTAATCTATTGCATATTGATCACATAAAAATAGTGCAGTATTTTCTAATATCCACAGATCATCAGTATCTACAAAACTACGAACTTTATTGACTAAACACGGCAAATAAATAGAATCCGAAACAAATTGAACATCACTAGAACCTATACGCTCAGAAATAAACTCTTCAACAGCTGAATGAATCAAAGCAGCACACACAACATTATCACCGATATCATCATCTAACACGGAAACAGCAGCAATGGATCCTTCAGCCAGTACATCAGGAATATAAAATAGAGGGACGGTACGAACTGTGGAAGATGTGTCACATGAAATCGCCAAACTAGGATACCTGTGTAGTAATGAAACAGTGTGAAGGTCACTCCATACTTTACTGGGTAACTTGGAGGTGGAATGATCGTTGGAACAGTGGTCAACAATATGTCTGCTAATAGTTTCAATGAGAGTTTGTGGAATGGGTAATGATCCAAACAATGAAAGACACCTAAATAAAACCAAACTAGGAACGGAAATAAATTCTTCTTCAATGTGACAAGCAAGGACGGCTTTCACAACATCAGAACTCATACTGTCAGTAACAGCCAATGAATCAAGCAATTCTTTATCATCAAGGTCATCTTGAAGTCGATGGTGCTGGTGATAATGGTCACCTCTCATCTTCAAGTTTTGTACCTCAAGTAAATGTTTATGAATTCGTTTCAGTCCGTCATTGGAAGAGTCGAACTTGATTATATATTTATCAATCAGCCCGTTCATCACTTTAACGAGGAACGGAGAGCCAAGACAAAGTGAACTCAAATACGATAAAGCCTCACGTTCATCCGAACCAGGAGCAAGGTGATGGTTATGTTGAATATGATACACCAGACGCTGTGTTACCTAATGGAATAAATAAAAGTTATAATAACTAGTGGGTGGGTGTGGCTTAATAATAAAAGGATTGAAAAGGTGTGACCTGGGTGTGGTTAAGGAACACTATAATACATACCTGTAATTCAGTAAGAGCTGTTGCATCATAGGTACTGGTCAATCGTCGTCTGGCTCCAACTTGAGAATCATGATATTTGCCAGAAACACACGATAGGGCAACAATAATGCTGGCATTCGATAGGTTTGTGAACTTCTTCAGAACCTTCTCCAGCACTTCAGGAGACTGTGCATCAAGGACAATCAGAATAGGAACGTCCGAATTCAATAGCTAAACAATCAAACAATTAATAAATATCTAAGTGGTTTCATCATAATCATGAATAAATAATGTGTGCTGTTATAGCTAAAATAAAAGCATCTATCAGCATAATTATATTCGTGTATGTGCATATACATGCAAAAAGGTCATATAGAAAGTTTAAGCCAGCTGCTACCCCTGCGTCATGTGTGTCCCTGCTCACAATGTGTAATAAAAAAACAGCAAATATAATAACTATAGATAACCTCGGAAATTTGCTGATATTGTTTGTGAAATAATGTTTCCTGATGTGCGTTCATCCAAAATATCCCTCCTGGGAAATGATCATAATGCCGGAAACAGAAATCAATAATTGGTTCTGACAGCGAAGCATCGGCCGAGCCACAGACAATCTAAAAATTAATTGATAATAAATATATTAGAATATAACAAATAAAATAATTTATATTACATACCTGAATATCTGATAGCCGTTCATCAATTAGCTCTGTTTTAAGGCTATTTAAAATCTTCAATTGCGGGAATGCCGAGCAATACCTTCCAAAAACACTTCTCAAGAACCGCTCATCATTTGACGTGGATACTTGTACGGTCACATCTTTTCCCGTAATCTGGTATCCAGACCAATGTATCATACTGGAAAATTCGGTGAAGGCTCGAATACTCAATGAAGCCATATTGAGAGCCTGGCTACTGGTGTGGCCGTCCAACAAGAACTTATAGAAAAATTGAATAAAGAAACGAGCGCTCTTGTCAGGAACCTTCCATAATGAGGTCATCACTGATTGTGCCCCGGCCACTAGAAATGCTCTAGCCATTCCCTGAATATCATCACCTTTTATAGCACCACGACTTGAATCACATGAACTGAGAACAACCAGACCAGCACACAATGAAAGAGACTCAACATCTCCTGCATACAATAACACATGCTTAGCATCTTCAACTACTTTAATGGTTGGATAGGAAGATTTTAAAATAGAACTCCCTGCTAATACCAAGAATCCTTTTGACGCAGATCCATGGGTTGCCAGGTGAATCAGCCTGGCATCCTTCAACTGGTGCAGTACAGCAGTCTTCGTTGGCTCTCTTCCTGTTAATGGCTTCGTCTTCATGTAGTGCCCCACCCATTCAGCCTCCTCTCTGGCATGTGGTAGCGGCCCAAGATCCCATTCACGATCATCAACAATAAAGGGCGGAGTCAACGGATCACCAACTATACACATATTAGTATCGTTGACAGGAGGTATCTCTATGACAACCGAAGGTGTCTGGGATAGGAGACCCAGGGTTAAAATAGATGGCATGAATCGAACAGTGTATTGATCACCAAATAATCGTGAAGGCTTTGTTTCGAGGGAAGCAAATGGAATCAATTTAGTGGTACTGTCAGTAATCATGATTATCTCATTTCTCTGTGTTGAGTGATATTTCGCAATTCCAGCTGAATCGATAATATTATGGATTGGCTCCGCTATCAGCTTGGATAACTTCATAAACGAAGACATTCTCAATTTATCCATTTCTTTATAATTCTCACTGTTTTCCTCTTCCATTTCAGCAATTTGATACTTGTCATCATTAGTAGTCAATGCTGTGTCAGACGAGGTTAATGATTCCAACTCACCACTCAATACTTGACCCATATAGTACTGTAGGTACACATCAAATGATTTATCATCAAATAGCTCCTCCGGTGGCTCATGTTCAAATGTGTCCATGATGACTTCATTTCCGTTATAAATGAGTATCCACCCCAGCAGTCTATTCCCAGTCCACGAGAGCATCACCACAGGGACATTGGGTTGCTGGAGATGCATTATGCTATGGACTTGATCCAGAGTTACAGGGGAATACAATTCAAGGTTTAATAAATGTGTGTTTCTTTGCAGCATTAGTTCAGCTAGTGTTCGTGAGCGATATTGTTCGGCTAACAGCAATGCGCCATGATAGTCTCCTAGGCAATAGGCACAGTCTTGAGCACGAGCGAACGTTTTGGAATTTGTTTCAAACAGGCAAACATACAGGTCTACGTTATTCAACAATGCAGTAATACTGGCAAATCTAGACTCGTGAATTGATATTACCGCCTTCAAATCAGCCAATCCTTGACTATACAACGTAGTGATATTTTTTGGCAATTTAATAGGTTGAACAGAAGTAGTTGAATGATGGCCATGATGATCATAAACCAAGTATTCTCGATTGCCTCGAATTCCTCTTTTTTTCTCTTCTGCTAGTTCATAGTAGCCACACCCCCTATTATGATAGGCAATACAAGCAATTGAAGAATCATTGCTGATCTCCAGCACTTCAGAAAAGTGTGAAATTGCTGCTTCGTATTCTTTCTTCAAACTAAAAATGTTTCCAAGGTTGCCATAGGCTCTTGCTTGGCCATTATGGTCTCCCCCGTATAACGCTTGGGTCAATGCATCATCGTAGAACTCTTGAGATTTGTCAATATCGCCAACAGCTTGATAACCAGCACCTAAATTATTGAGAGCACGGCTGAGGGATGACGGCAAAGGGTCATGAGTTCTTGTTAGTTCAAGCGCTTTCTCTAAATGTTGTATTCCTTGAGCTTTCTTTCCCACGTTGATATAGGAATTTCCTAAATTTCCATGAATCCAACACAAGGACTGGTAATCACAATGGTCTTCAGCAAGCTTAATGGCTTGTTGATACTGAACAATGGCTGTAGTATAATCACCATTGTTATGAAGCAGGTTACCATAGCTGCTGTAGCAACTAATGAGATCTTCAGCAGGAGTAGCCTCATCAGCACTGGATAATGCTTTTTTATAGCATTCAGCCGATTCACTGATTTGGTCAGCAAGACGATGGGATAATGCTGCTTTGCTTAGTTTATGACAACGAGTATGTTTTAACTTATGAATGGCTTGCAAACATTTAAGGCTGGCTGCCGATGGCAGATCACGATGCAACTTTGCAGATTCACTGAAACACTTGATTGCTTCACTGTAATTATGAAGAGCTAAATATGCTTCTCCTGCGTAATACAAAACTAAGGATATATCAGACAACAAAGCCTCTTCAACTGCTTTAGATTCGTGGGCTTCATGCAGTTGCTGTCTCAACAATAATAATTTCTCCAAGAATACTGTAAGTGCTTGTTGAAAATTTTCTTCCTGGTAACATGTGAAACCAATTGCAAATTCACATGCTCTAGGTTGTGCACTTTCACTATGATGATCTGGCACAGAATTGGCAGCATTGTCACCGTAGTCATGCAGATTAACTGAAGCTGAATGAAGGGGTCCCTCGGCATTATGGGTCAGATTATATACAAGCATGGAAGTCTCATCTGGAGTGGATGGCTGCTGAGGGCTGCTTAGAATATCACAACAATTATCAGATTTTGAATGCTGGGCAGAATCAGCGAAATGAGTAGTAATTTTCGTCGAATTACGAGAAATTTTAGGATCCGATGGTAAACTTAAATTACGACGGGGTCTTGAATGGGTGTGCTGATCCAACTGATTATTGCAGTGGCTGTGTGGCTGGTTACGGCAGTGTGGCTCATCATTATGGCTTTTGGTTTCATTAGCCTGTTGAGGCTTCTTTACAAAGTGATCATGCTTCTCGTCTGAATGCCGCTTGCTTACCATGCTGCATCCATGACCTTTATATATAGAGTTACTAAATACCTTAAATTTATACATATCTACAGCATGCAAGCAGTCAATATTATAAGCAATGTCGATGGGGCAGTCATCTACTATTTTCAATAATTTAACAACTTCTGTCTGATGCAAGTAGTCGATAACTTTATCAAAGTCATCTAATTTCATTCCGCCTCGTATTATTTCAAATGCCAATTTCACAACAATTTCTTCCTGCTGTAAATGGTCATAATCAATAAGAACAAGCTTATAGTTATGCGGGTCATGTTGTTTTGTCATCATTTTCAAAAATTTCTCCTCAACACAAGCTTCTGTCTTTTCTAAGCCACCATCAAGCGGTTTATCAATGAGGTCATGTGATAGTTTTGTCATTTTCAAAAATTTCTCAACAACATCAAAAAGTTTATCAGGCTCCTCTGCAAGGTCATATTTTGTTACGGCTTTTAAAAACTCCTGCAGAGCACCTTCTTTCTTATGGGAAGGCATGGACAAATTCTTTACTAGATAAATTTTTTCATCAATATGTAACTGCTCATTTTTGGCATCATCAAAAAGCTTGTCGTTAAGCCTACTATCAGTTTTAATTTCTTCTATGCTTGTTAATGTTTCCCTGGAATCAAGTTTTGCTTTATGAAGAATGTTAAGCCTCTTAAAAAGCAGCCGGTATTCATTAAGTGAGACCAAAAAATAAAGGTACATTGTAGAAATGCAAACGCATATAATGACCTTGTCACTGCTATATGGGTGGATAGTTATGGATGAAAGAGGCATACCTGGCTTTAATGTGTATGAATATGAATCATCACTTTGCTTTGTAAAAACAGGGTTCATCATCAAGTCATTATCTGAATCAACTGGTGAACTACATATATCACTCCACTTGCGATAGTCATTGAAACCACATTTATTTGACTGAGTTATGGGTTTTTGAAAAAAGGCTTTCTTTAATACTACCATGTTGGATTGACTTGTACCTATCAGTATAATAAACGTTACAAACCTCAATAGTTATACTGACAGATTAATGTAACCATAAACAATAAATTTTAAACACTGACTGCTAGTATATATATATAGACACTTCAATCAAAAAGGAAACATGATAGTATGCACTATTATATACTGATCATATGACAAACCCACAGCCCCACTGCCAAAAAGCTTATAGATATATAATCAGTAGAAAGAGTAATAAGGTAAATATAAGAAACTTTTTACATGGGATCTAGCTGTCATGCGGCATTCATTGAGTTATTGAAACCATTGTGATTGCAAAGAATCGGCAAAGATCACTAAGATATATACCGGTAATGTAAGAAGACTAGTGATCTGATTTTCAACTGATTTACTTTGCCATTTTTACAATTGCAAGAGAAAACTATACTTTTTCTACCTTTGTAATACAAAAATGTACATCAAAATGGCTGACTAGTTATTAATTTTACTTCGACCACACCTTTTGCAAACGGTTTATATATACATGTATATACAGTGGAACCTCTCTATTGCGGACACCGTTGGGCCAACAAAAAGTGTCCTGATTATAGAGGTGTCCTCATTTCAGAGGTATAGTTTAGTATGGAAAAGTGTACTATTGGGAACTCAGACAGTGTCCTCATTGCAGAGGTGTCCTTATTTCAGAGTGTCCTGATTACGGAGGTTCCACTGTATTACGTGACTCATGATGTTAACATGCATGTTACCCCACTTTAGTGACGGAGTTGCCTGTGTAAAATTTATTCCACAAACATTAATGAGCTCAGTTTAAACCAATTGCAACTACTATATAATTACTATTACATTGATTTTTGACTAAATTTTTACTACCGGTATTACACATCGCTATTACTAGCCCCAAGTTTGCTGCACATCTCGTGTATCTAAGTATGGCTATGTCACACAGTGCAAAAAGCAAGACTACATAATGCCATGGATTTGTGTGGGCTTTGCGCTTGTGAATAGCTACAAGACTAGTCTGCCCGGGTGCCCCGCCCATTTGCTTCCAGTAATGGTCTGGAGAACCTAAACTCTCGACTCGTACACACTGCAACTGTAGTTGCAGCCCAATCAGATCGCTTGATTTTAAAATGTCATGAGCCGCACCCACTTATCTCGTTTCTGATCTTAACTATAGATCGTTTATTACAAGAGCCCATCCCTTTTGAGCAAAACGTCATCAACCGCAACGCCAGTTGAACGAGTCGAGAGTTTAGGTTCTCCAGACCATTATTGGAAGCGAATGGGCGGGGCACCAGACTACTATACAAGACTGAGTTGAGTGAATTCCCTATGCCTAGCCTATTCACTGTAATTACGTAATAGACTATTGTTTATGGGCGGAGGGCCCGGGCCTTCCCGGTCCCTAACAGTACGCGAGCAGTAGTCTATGGCCGTACGTACCGGTTTACTCTTTAGTAAGTATTTTTCCTGAGTACTCACTTTCTTATTGCTACCCGAATATTTCACCACTTATTCTTTGGCTTACTCGACCACCAAGACCTCTCTAGTCTAACCAACCATTCAGATCCGATCGATGCTGTATCATCATGGACTATCATGATGATGATCTGGCCGGACATCCGGCCCGGTGCACGTGCGCGCAGGTTAATTTTTAAGCTGAGCTGCTACACCATATGACCATATGCATGTAAGATTGTGTGTGTGGTATAAAATGCACCTCACCAATCACTTAATTTGAGTCCAAACAATATTATTTGTTTCACTAAAATGTAAAAAAAGATATTTAACAATCTTCAGATTCATCACTACTACTACTACTAGGAGACATTTCAGCATATCGTCTTGCTTCAGCTCTGCGCCTCATTTGCTGTCTCATTCTTTTAACATTTCGCACAACAGTCTGTCTTGTTAAGTGACTGGTATCCTTCAGCTCCTTAAACTGCACTAACACACCCTCACATAGGTTAGTGAAGTCGGGCAAACGTTTCATACCAAACTTCTTCAACCGATCAGCACCATGCACTAACACAGCTTTAGTCTCTTCAATAATGCCATTGACATTTTGTAAATCTTTATGGATTTTTTCTGCTAAGCTGTGTCGATGGCTGAAATTCGGTTCAACCGATTTCTGTTGCAATGCTTCTAATAAACTTGTATCTGTATCTATAAAAACCGCCTTCTTATATGTTTCACTGTTTTCAACATCAATTATTCCAGGTAAGTTTATCTCGTTTAATGGAGTACACTCTGTCTCTGCCATGATCATGTCCCTCAAGATTTCCTCCACTCTGTTTTGGTTTCCATTAGTCACATTTTGTAAAACTGAATAATTTGAAGACATTAGTACACTATTGCTCTTGGTGGTATTATCGCTCGTATTCTCTTCATTAACTGTACATGCTGCATTAGGCTCGTTGTTCCTGTAGAGCTCAACTGCTGGAAGGCAGAATGAATTAGTTGGCTGGTATGGGCGTGGTCGATCTGTTTTAGTAGGGTAAGCTAACCATTCGTTGGAAGAATTTTTGTCGATTTCTTTTGACTAGAACAAAGAGCAAGTAAATATATACATCCTTTTTTAAGAAGAGGCTACTTCACTTACATTCCAAAGAGAAAAAATATTATGAAAGAAACGTTTCTTTTCCATCGTTGCTGCGGCTGTTTCAGCTGCGTTTGCAATTTTTAGGTGGGCGGGGATGGTTAAGTGTGGGCGCGGTTTAAGCTCGTCTGAAGTCTGAACTCTCAACTCCGAGCTCAACTCTGATTGAAAGGTTCTTTATTTCCTCGGTTCTTTCAGTTTTTTGGGATTTATTATTGTCTTCAATGATATTTTCACTGTAAGTAATGGGTCAAGCACAAGGTAAAGATCAGCTACCCGTTGAAGTGGGTGAGATACACTCCTGTATGATGGGGAAGACAATATGGTCAGTACATGATGGGAAGAGAAAGGTAATTTAGGGCAGAATAAAGTTCTGTCAATAAAGGGTTAATAGATTTATTACACACACAGGACAGTGGTGACTTGGTGACGGTGTTTGTGTTTAACTTTGCTAATAAATCGGACGATGAGGTAATTATAAGTTAAATAATTCTAATTAATGCCCTCTTCCCTCCATTTTCCATAATGGTACAGATACGTTTAGCCAGGTCCACCCATCACAGGCTCAAGACCCTTCGTCATCCTAACATACTTAAATACATTGATGGTATTGAGGTATGTATAGTTATATATTCGTGGGCATCCATTTTATTAATTAAGTGCGTTTCCATAGTTACCTGACTGTATATACATGATGACTGAGGAAGCCACACCCATTCAGGTTTACCTGGACTCAATAGAGAACTCTGACCATCTAATCCGATGGGGCTTACATCAGATACTGGTATATATACACTTACAATACACACTGGCCCATGCACCTTCTTATATACTTTACTGTGTTTGTGTGTTTTTAAGAAATCCATTAGTTTCCTGACGATTGATTGTGGGCTTGTCCATAACAACGTGTGCCTTCATTCAATATTTGTGGACGCAGCAGGTTAAGTTATTAAATACGATTATTACCATTGTACGTACTGTTTGAGGATTTAACAGGTTAAGTTATTAATAATGTTATACAATTTATGCAGGTGAATGGAAGCTAGGTGGGGTGGAGTTTATGTATACATTCTCTGATTCCTCTACTGCTCCTCCTATAAAATTACTAAATCCGTTGAAGTGTTACGAACCTCCCGAGGGAAGCAAACCAAGGAAAGGAGAGAAATGGTAGCTATAGTAACGTGTTCTATGGTTGCCATGGTTACTAATATTCTATTGTTAGGTCTATAGATATGTTTGGTCTGGGCTGTTTAGTGTGGGAGGTATATAATGGACAATTACCTGATACAAATGCATTAAGAAATGCTCACAAGGTATATAGTGTTATATATATATAAGTGGGTATGACTAAATGTGAGCCACACCCACTTTGAGAAATGTTGTTTTTATTATATTACATGTGTTTGGTATCATACTTTGTTACTGTTTTGATATTCCAAGGAATCTTGGCATCATCAGTACTTCAGTATATAGTAGATACATTAAAATGTTTGTTTTTGTCCTGTTATAGATTCCTAGAGACCTTGTCAGCCATTACAAGGAGCTAATTAGTGGTAACCCCAAGACACGCCCCTCACCCAGTATATTGCTTCATGCACTCAAAGAACAAAATGGATACCTCGATAATCAGTTTGTGTCACTTAACCTGAAGTTAGAGGAAATCCAGGTCAGCAGTGTACCAGTGGTATGAACTTTGATAGTAGTGTAGTGATCACAATGATTAGCACCATGTACTCTGAGCTATGTATGATGTAGTATTTAGTGTAATGTGATCATGTTAACTATGGTAGTATTAGATCAATCATTATATATATGTTATATATATACGTATAATATCATTGTATTGTACTGTACTGTATATTGTAATAGATTATGGAGCACAATCAGCGGAATCGTTTCTTTGTTGAACTGGATAAATCCCTTCATTTGTTCCCTGACCGGTTCTCACAGTATAAGATACTACCGCAGTTATTGAATGCCCTGGAGTTTGGAGGGGCGGGGTCAGCCGTGTTGACTCCGTTACTCAAGATTGGTCGCTTATTGGCCACCCAAGAATACCAGAAGAAGATAGTTCCATGTATAGTGAAGCTATTCAATAGCAACGATAGAGCAACTAGACTGAACCTATTACAGCAGGTATATAAAAATACAGATTAATGACTATACTTGGTTACACAATTGACTTGTCAGTATTATGTTTCCTGGTACGATTATTATCTACTGATGTTACTGGTATGGTTGCTGATGTTACTGCTTTATATAGCAGTTTACTGTAAGTGTCTGTTTACAGACAGCTTAAGCTAGCTTAATTTTAGCCATATCAGCATGTGTATTTCCCCTTATATATAATG
>JAYJLX010045759.1:0-12908 GCA_036873525.1 Chalinula nematifera | reverse complement strand
CCAAATCCTGCAGCTCCCGCTGCCCATGGAGTATATCCCTTAGGTTGCCCATAAATTGACTGGCCGAGCCGTGTCCAATGGAAAACCATCCCAATACACCCACATTCAACACGCCCACATTAAACACGCCCACATTAAACATGTCCACATTCAACACGCCCACATTAAACATGTCCACATTCAACACGCCCACATTAAACATGTCCACATTCAACACTCCCACATTTAATACACCCCCATTAAATAAGCCACATTAAAACACGCCCATAATATACATGTCTATATTAAACACATTTACATTCAACACCCACAATCAACATACCCAAATTAGTGTAGGCTAATGCTCAATATTGCCAAGGTTACACACATTATACAGTACATAATATACCTTGAACAGACTAGAAAAAGAAGGTTCCACTGGAGAAACACATACATCAATTAGTGATAGAGTTGCCAGAGTTCATTAATCACGGTCAACTGGTAGTCTAAGTAGCATTGAAATAGCAATATAATACACAAACACAGACTACTTAAACAAAACAAACTTACAGTATATAGCACACGAAGAACTTGAGACATCGTGTTCCTGTCAGAAATTTTTTCAATCTCGACTAAGGCAGCATGTGACATCATGGTTTCTATGGTGATAAAAAACTTATCACATGGATGAGTTTTGTAAATAATAGTAATAATACCACACCTGCATACATGTACTAAGTTAATTAACCAAATACATAAAGCCCCCCCCCCCCCACACCCACATGTGTATCACACCTGCAAACCTAAACAAGCTCCCCTTGACCCCTTATATATCTACCTACTAGTACATACAAAGCAAACAATGCTCAAGCAGTTTAAACCAAACTAAATTAGTGGTATAATAATAGGGGAAGCACCCAAGGACAGGCTTAATGCATTTCAGTGAAAACAAAGCTTAGTACAACACACCAAATCGGAAACCAAAAATATACACATAAGCAAGTTAAATGTAACCATAGGGCAACTAACAAGGAAAGCAATCAGCTTCTTTTAGGTATTTCTCTCATTCGAACTTCGAAGTAAGTTCAGTACACATAGTCTAGATTAAAAAAAAATAATAATTTAAAAAACACGTGGTCACATAATGGGTAACAAAAGTACAATTTTATTGATACAACACAATGTAATTTAGTTAAATACCTTGGCTCCTTAAAATTCAACGGAAACAATAACGCTGCCATAGGGAAACAATAGCTTCGCTTTTCCCTTCTTCTTCCTCGTTTCTTGTTTCTTTCTTCTCAGTTCTCACATACAAGTCACAACCCCACAGCCCACAGGATGCCACATGCGCACGCACAAAACCACAAAGGTCAAATGAGCACTGCGCATGCGCATAAATTCATGATTAATTTTTGTACTGCAAAAAAAAAAAGTAGATTAGATCTACTACTGACTACTGTAGTAGCTAGCTTTGTTACATGATTTTGCATTACATATACCTGGATTGTATTTGAAGTGACTCCCTTTATACTAAAACACAGAATATAAAATGTACTCAAGGATTATAATTATTTAAGTCTTCTGATATGCTAACTGCTTTCTTGTTTGTTTGTTTTTTTTAAATTTCAGTTCCATCCAATATCCAAGGAGTAATCGTTATATTACAATTCCTTTAACTGTTGCTTAAATTCTGTATAATATTTCTTTTTTGTACAATAAAAAGAAACTATAAACAATTATTGTGATACTACCAGATCAAGGAAATATTCGAATGTTCTAGTCTTGATATTAGTCATTGATACATGGATCAGAAACAACAGCAATGATTGACTGCTCACAATAGCAATGATACTCGCCAACGATACAGCACTGAATATTGCTACAGAATTTTGATGAAAATAATGTCATTTTTTAAATGATGTTTGCAGTATACAGTTACCTTGGTAGGATCTTAGCTGAGCTGGTACAACCAGGAACAATAGGAACTTAATGAAGAATTCGTCAACCCAGATAAATAAAACAACAGCAAAAAAGAACGCAAATCGAGTGATGATTATAATCTTCAGTACTAGACTCCAAAATATACTGTAATATGGAAACAAATTTAACATGTACAATAAATAAAAGCTAGATATTGTGGATTTTACCATAATGAATTAAGCACCATCATAGACAGAGCAGTAACAATCATGGCCGCAAGGAAATCTAAAACGATATAATTTATTAGCACTCCGCCCACTTTAATTAACGTTTAAGTACCTACGAAAGCTTGGGCTAATGATAAATGAAAATTGACTTGTAACAAGGCAAAATCATCACCAAGACGATCATCATAGCTGAGTCGTGAATTAATGTATGCGATACATAGAACTAGAACAACACTCAATCGCCATAGCAACTGTGTAAATAATGAAATTAATGTATGTAGACATTTTGGCAATGGTTACAAGTTAACATACTGATGTTGATAATCTATAATTGAACAGCAAATGCCGATATGCTTGTATACGTAATAACAAGACGTCTAACATTAGGAACACAGCATCGTACTCCCAATACTTATCCAGGAAATCACCACAATATTCCTTGATTAGACGGCAGAATAGAACTACAGCAGGTTAACGTATGGTCCTTACGCATTGGGAGAGTTGAATAGATCCACCGCTGTATTCCTTGTATACGTTGTTAGAGCTAGGGGTACCACACTCAATGCAAACTGCAGAAACACTATCAGCCGCCATGTTAATGGGCGTGACAGAGGACGACCACGCCCACTAACAACTTCATAATTATTTTGTACAAAAAGCGATGGATTCTTCATCGATTGTCAAAGACCGAGTCAAAGACATTGCTGGGTAGGTGAAGAAACAAACCATGGACAACGAAGGCCAAAGCAACAAAGACCCAGGCCTATGGATATTCGGTTACGGTTCACTGGTATGGAGACCGGACTTTCCTTACGAAGAGTCTGAAGTAGGTTACCTAAAGGGCTACATGAGACGGTTCTGGCAAGGAAACTCGGATCACAGAGGAACGCCGGGCTCAGTGAGACAATAAATCAATGCATTCTATGTTCCTATAATATTACAACTTCTCTACTCTAGCCCGGTAGAGTTGTCACTTTGATAGAAAATTACGAGGTGAGATGTTTGTTTTGAAAAATGTAACAATATGCATGGAACAATGGTAATTGAAAATGTTTTGCTTATCCTATACAGGAAACAACGTGGGGAATCGGGTACAGAGTGTGTCCTAACGAAGCAACTGCTGTATTAAATAAACTAAATCACAGAGAGAAGGACGGATTTGTAACGAAGAAGTTAACAATGCATCCACTGGACACAAACAAGCATCCAATCACAGTCCTCGTTTACATCGCCACGGAAACCAACCCAGCCTACTTGGGGCCAGCCTCAGAGGAAGATATCGCTAAGCAAGTGGTTGTATCTAAAGGACCCAGTGGAACTAATACGGAATATGTGCTAAAATTGGCAGAATGGATGCGGTATGTACTACCCTCCGTTAATGACCACCATCTATTTGATATTGAAACAAGAATATTGAAACTATTGAAACAAAGTTAAATCATTAAATGTATTATAAACATCATTTTCATCTCATTTTAATTAAATATATGAATATATTATCCTTTTTGTAAACCAAATGGAATTCAAATGATTCTTTGATTAAATCAAGAAAATTCTCAACTCTAGAATATCTAAGTTTTGAGGCCAACAAAACAAGAGTGTCTTTACCACATAACAACTTCAACGAATCCATTAATTGAGGGTAGGTCTCCTCTATATATATAACATCTGAGCCAATCACCACATCATAAGGTGGCGGCAATAATGGCGGTAAAACTGGTTGACCCCACTCGTACTTTACAACAGAAACAATATCACTATCATCACCGACATTACGGAGTACATTCGCTTGAGCTATTTGGATATTTCTATCAGTTATATCAACACGAGAAGCACCTGAGGTAAAGCATATAATAGTAAATTATTACTAACAGGTTACAAATAAGATAGAAATGCATAAGTACATTGTATTATAATTGATGAATACTTTATATTGCATCGAAATAAACTATCTTTTGAATTTATTTTGTTTCCCCAAACAAACGTAAATAAACATTCAAAAGAATCGCCCACTTGTATGTCCACGAGCATTATATAATATATTATAATACATTATGTGTATACTCACCCAGAGCAGCTGTTATCATACCAACTAGACCTGTACCACTGCCCAGTTCAATCACTGTCTTGTCTTTTACCATCAACTGGTTGTTTTCAAGAAAACCTCCAAGAACTATAGCCTATAATAAATAAATAGGATAACAGTTATATTTCAGCTGGGAATGTTTCTTTGCAGACCAAACTACCTCTCAAACCCAAATAGATATAGATAATCCATCCATTAATCATTATATACAGCCAAACAGATTAATATATAGTCTACATGCTTTCGGTGTTTGGACCTTTGATACTAATTGAGCTAATCTAGCTGGGAGCGCGAGCCCCACCCACATTTTAATTGCATTGTAATACATACTCTACGCTACATATCTAATAGCCACACCCCTCTATTATGGTATAATGCTTACTTACGGCTTCCCAAACTACGCCTGCCACGCCTTGCTGGTTCCAATCTTGTATCAGATTCCATTCTTTGCCACAGAGGGAAAAAGTGCGTGACTTCTCATGGAATGGTTTGATGATTTCTGGTGGATTATATGGGATTATTTGAGTACATGATTGTTGCTCTGTAGAGTAGTTACTGCAACTCATTACTGGATCATCATCTAGACCCCTACACACACAGAAACACAACAATGAATACAACAATGAATACAACATGTAATAATTAGAGTCTAATAATAATAGAGTCTAAGTAGGCGTGGTCATCAGAAACCACGCCCCCTCTTGGCTATGAAAAATTAAAAACGTCATCAAAAGAGAATCACTACTTCTTTGTGTGTAATTTCCTTCGAAGACTTTTAAAGTTCCTCTCATTTTAGAACCAGGTTAGTTAAATGATTAACCAAATAACATGGCTTACTGTCTTTATCGTACCAATTTGTAATTGGTGTTTTAAAAGTTTTGTTTATTTTGTTTCACTGTAGAGATTTCCCTGAAATTTGAAGCTGGCGACCAGTTTACGTTCCCGACGTCATCCAGGACCACCTTCCACTAGCACTACTCCTTCTACCAGCACCAGTAGCCATAACAACCAATTCCTTGGCTCCAAATTCCCCGCCAGTGGTTCAAGCCCCAACCTCCTTCATCAGTCGTGTGAAGACGTTATGACCTGTAAAGATAGAACACTAGAGTTCAGCTCTATAGTCAAGTCCCTACAATCAAATGTACAGTGAATGAAGAGAATAATGGGTGTGGCAACTTATTAATTAGTTTTACATTTACTAGGCCAACCCTGAAAAGCCTCATCGTCGTTCGGCCACGCCTTCAGAGTTCACAGTGAGGTCAAGGTATGTGTAAATTGAGTAGGTGTGGTCAGTGGGTGTTGTTATTACTATATTGCTGTCACTTTGTCAGGCAAATTGGATACGAACTCAACAGAACTTTAGCTAAACTTGAAAAACTAACAGAGTGTAAGAAAGAGTTATTGATTAGATGGATTATTGTTATTTGCTCTTTCTAGTGGCAAGGGGGCGGAGCCTGTTCGGTGATCCAACATCCGAGATACAAACCTTGACACAGTCAATAAAAGACGACATAGCCAAGCTAAACTCTGACATTGGAAACCTACAACAGGTTACCAAATCACAAGCTAGTAATGGACGAACAGGGAGACATACCAAATCACACTTGGGTGCCGTGGTAATATCACTTCAGGTTAATTAATGATTAATTAAGCAAGGGGCATAACTCTTGTCACATGTGGGCTTGGTTTTTATGTCTTTTGGTGTCTTATTTTTACAGACAAAATTAGCTAATCTATCGCAGGGCTTTAAAGGGGTTCTGGAGTTGAGAACAGAGGTGAGATATCCATTACTGGCATATACATTGTATTGATGTATTATACAATTATAATAGAATTTAAAGGTACAACAACAAAGGAGAGAACAATTCTCAGCCGCGCCCATGCCGACGCCCTTTGCATCTCCCTATCAGAATGGCGACAGTATGTTTCTACTAATCTAAAAGTGGGTGTGGTCCCATTATATGTATTATGTATTAGGTGGAGGGAGAGGGTCCCTGTTATTAGGTACAAGTAATAACTCATCTTCTGCTGATGTTAGCATTGATATGGATTCAGTACAGCGAGATCAGGGACAGGCTCAGCTATTATTGGAACAGGTAAAGAATATACTGTAATATAGTATTGAATATACAGAAGGATACTATAAATATACATTATTGTTTCAATGATTACACATATATAATCGTATATATAGTATTCTATCGTATATATATTATTCTTTCTGTCTATTAGGATACTTATATCCAGGAAAGAGCTGATACAATGGAGAACATTCATTCTACTATAGTTGAACTAGGACAGATATTTCGTCAGTTGGCTGGCATGGTAAAGGAACAGGAGGAACAAGTTATGAGGTATGTGGCTATAGAGGAACGGTGGGAGGGGCAGTGGCTTGATGTCATTGGGGTACGCGTATATTGTAGATTATTTTCCTGTTTTGTATCTCATTCCTTAGAATCGATGCAAATGTTACTGAGACCCAGATGAATGTTGAAGGTGCTTATAGCGAACTATTGAAGTATTTTAAGGGAGTAACATCCAATCGATGGTTGATGGTCAAAATATTTGCAGTCATAATCATATTCTTCATTATATTTATTGTATTTTTAGCATAATTTAAGAATATTATATTGATTTAACTATTTGCTACCTGAAACCTGTATTACTGTAATGTAATATATGCTATAATAGATTTCCTTTTTTTTTTTTAACTAACTTAAAGCAACATTATTATACTGTAGACTAGCTATACTGCACTGTAAGATACCGTATAGCGGGTAATTTTCGAAGGTGCAAAATTTCGAAATTTTTGAAAATATGGCTTAGCAGAAAGTTTCGAAGTCATAAATTTCGAAATACCTTACAGAAACGGCCATATCCGTGATAGCCACTGAGTTGGTAGTTAGTTTTTATTTTCGAAAGAAACAACTTGTTTCGAAAATTTCGAAAATTAGCACCGTTCGAAAATTACCCGCTATACGGTAATTGCTAGTGGGCGTGGTCTAAATCTGAGTGATGGGCGTGGTCCAGTAGTAATGGCTAGATGTTTTTGCCTCCCGGTAGTGATCTCGTTGTTGCTACTGTTGGAAAGATCGGACTTGAACAATGGTGAAGAATTTGGAAAGATGGATTTATTCGAGCTGGACAGTCTACAACATGAGGTGGAGATCCTTCCCATTCCTGTCAAGGACATAGACGTAGATCAAGATCATGATGAGGCGGGTGTTGAGGTGTGTGTAGATATCTCGGTGTAGATAGTATATATACACAGATTGTTCAATGATAAATCGATCTTCAATTGATATAGACGTCTGTAGTGATGAGGTCTGTGAATGGTCAGCGTTATCATTGCCTCCTGCCCCAAGTACAGGTGGATTGGGGTAGCGTATCAGAGAAGGATGCTCGAGACACCACCATTACTGATCTACTGGGCCCACTCAAGGATAGCTGTCTAGTTACAGTATGTATTCACCTTGCTTTAGTCTCTCGTATAATATTATAGTATATGTTCTATTACTTTGTTCATAGAATGAAGGTTGGTGGAGCTACAAATATTGCCATGGCATAGGTGTGACCCAGTTCCATTTCGAAGGTATATTGTTAAAATAACACCTTACTATCCTAGCTTCATTACTATAGTGGTATAGGTGGGAAGGTGATTGGGGATATTGTATATCTGGGTTACTATGACAACGAAACAGAGTGGACTGAAGACGATTATAAGAAAGCAATGGTAAGTATATATAGATACATCAAGTTACTGTACTAATGTGTCAAATTATTGAAGATTGATTTCTTGTATTGTTGTTAAGTGTACATAGATTGTTAATGTGATTATGTATAGGAATTACGAATTAAGAACAAGAGAGGTGATAGCAATGTCATGAAGCTTCCTTCACACCACATACAGTATAGCAATGGAACTATATGTGATGAAACAGGACAGCCAAGATCAGCTAGTGTTAAGGTAAGGAAAAGTGCTAGGCTTGTTAAAGCAATATATGTTTAGCTATTGATTTCATGCTGTTATTCTCTTTCTTTGTTGTTCTCCCTCTTACTAGATTGCTTGTTCTCCGTATCATAGCTCCAGTGAGATCATAACTGTTGTTGAATCGAGTACTTGTAATTATTCGATATTGATCCACACTCCATTATTGTGTGACCATCCAGTATTCATGCCTGAGAACAGGTTTGGATTATCCGTTATACAATGCTCACCTATATTAACAGAGGCTAAATATGAGAAATACATGAAATCCATTTCAAATGAAAGAGGTCAGTATATATATAATACAATTATTACAACATATTATTCGCTTATGTATTGTTAGACTCAGAACCATCAAAGGTTCACGTTACGGACACACCCACTGACACACCCATTGACACGCCAAGCATACAGGATGGGTCATTATCTCCTGAGAGAAAAGATACAGTAGTTTCATTATTGAGTCTACTGGAGACACTCAGTGAATCTATTGTCAAAGAAATTAGCATGGAAGCAACATCAGATACAAATACTGACAGTATTGATAGTGAAGAGGATGATATCAGTGATGAACTGGATACTCTTATAGAGAATGCTGTTATAGAATCACTTAATAAAGCATTTGGAAGATCAAAGATGGAGGACGATAATGATGGAACTGGTGTAGGGGACACTACTGGTACAGGGGATACTACTGGTACAGGGGGCACTACTGGTACAATGGATGGAAGTGGCACAATGGATGGAACTGGTACAATGGATGGAACTGGTACAGGGGGTGGAACTGGTACAGCGGATGGAAGTAAGAGCTACTATTACCCCAAAGGATCAACAAACAGTGAAAGCAGTGTATCTGATAGTACTGACAGTAACAATCCAGCTATTGCATCATCAAGTGATAGTAAAGGACAATCAAACAAACGAAAGATAACACCTGCTCAGGGAAGGGAAGATGCAGTGGACTCTCGTCAGAGTTTTAATTCGGCACTATCCAGCATGTTACAAGAGTTATTGGTAATATATAGTTTAATAAGTATATATTATATTGCTTATATTATATAATTATTGTGTTAATTATAGAACGATGGATTCCTGCAGTTCACTGAAAACACTAGTGCTAATAGAAACGATCATAAACTGGAAAGTAGGAGGAAAACATTGGAAGAGAGGTACAGATCAACATGGGATCACATTGACAGGACAGTGCCTGACGATGATGATTGACCCCGCCCCCTTTTATCAAATTAATTATAATTATAACTGTATCATATCATTTAAGCAATGCTCAATTATACTTTTCATTAGCAGAATACACAGTAGTTCCCTACACATTATCTCATGATTGCTTTGGGTAATTTTTTAATCATCTATTATTATTATTATACTGATATATCAAAATAATTATTTTCAAAATTATTATCTCATTTGAATTTATATAAATATATTAGTAACCTAAAACTGGTGGAGTGACTTCGTGGAAGTGTTCTTTGGGTGGTAAAATGCCAATCTCCAAATTAATCGCTTCACTATTACAGAGATGTGTCAGGAACTTGTTCAATAGCACCTGATTTGAATCTTCCTCAGTAGTAGAAGTTATAAATGTCTCTAAAACGCTATTAATTGCTATAAGTGAAGGGCAGGATTGGTCAGAATGCTTCCCATGGAATATATTACACAGCTTCTTCACCGAATCAGTGAACCTGGTTGCTGGGGATGAATGAGCAGAGACAATTTCTGTGGGCGTGTCTTCAGGTGTGGAAGCATGAGGTAGTCTTGGCAATACAACAACACCCTTTACAGGATGATCAGCTGTTTCAGTCTCACCTTCGTTAACTGCAAACTTCTCACAATGTCGAATGAAGTCTTCGTAATAGAATAAAACTTGAAAAGTATACAGAAAGTCACAAAACGTTATTTTATCTGGCTCAGTCGAGGCACTTAGCTTACACACGAGTGTACGTATTCCATCAGTGAATATCTCGCTAAAATCAGAGCAAAGGAGTTGTAGCAATTGATGGAATTCTTCAGCAGTCAATAGCTTATTAGTGGTAGAGAACCCCTTATGATAACACTGCCATATCATTCTGATGAAGCAGGCCCTATTGTAAGGCGTGGCAGTTACGAAACAGTAGTCCCGCTGATGAACGTGGACACCCTTTATCACGTTCTGGAAGTATTCCTGGATAAACGCAATAGGATGAGTCTTCGATAAGCCTTTATTGTTCCTGTTTTCGATCACCAAACAAGTCAAATCCTGTATGTACGTCATTATATGATGCTTCTTCAAATATTCTTCAGGCTCGACTTTAGCCATTTTTATTTCAGCTCCACCCAAAATCAAGTGGGCGTGGTTATATAGACCACGCCCCTCAAATCAAATTTAATAATCAAACAGAAGAAGACTACGTACTTGGAAAACCGTGGAAAACAAAGATGTCGTTTAGAAGGAGCAGATCTACAAGATCAGATATCAGGGCTGACAGATCTGATTCAATATCGTCTCAAATATCTCTCGTTCCTGACCGATATTTCACGGCCGGAGAAGCATTACCCGTGGCCATTTCAATAGAGAAAATTGATCTCGGTGGAATAAAGTTCGAATCATGCAAGAACGATTCACCTGCAGATCTCCAGCTACTCTACGATATTAACACAAGGGAGCTGTCAATACAGTCCCATAAACCGAGTTCAATCGGCAGTGGTAAACCAGGAATATATAGAATCAATTCCATACAGGCTGCCACACTGGAGCTCATCAACCCTCTACCAGGCTATCTGGAGTCCATCCTGGTTCGAATGGTTCTAGAAGTAGATGCTGATGTTAATTATGAGCCGCTAATGGAGGACAGTGTAGGCTCATCTCCAATCGAAGCCATTCGAACTCGTCGTGTTGTAATCCATGCTTCAGTACACGAGTGCGGCCATTTACGAGACATACTTCTCTTCATGAAGTCAGATACGCCGCTCACTGACCTCTCTATTGATGATGACAATCCCTACGTTAGCCCATCACGTAGTAGCAGTATAAATACTGACACAGATAAACCTTTCCTCACTCGTTTACCTACTCTACCAGTGTGGTCCATCTACATACCCTGGTGGCTATACTCTGGTAGAGTACGTAAGCTATTACAACTCAGTTTATTGGTTTATACTGTATTCACTATTGTGTGGGCGTCGTGGCAATTATATCGTCACGTAAACGTGGTTCAATTGGCATTAGAGCCTGTCGTTCAGTTCTTTAAGTTCTATTTAAACGACGTAATGAAGAGTATTGACTTATTCCTGGCATGGTTTACAGAACTATCTACAACTTTCCTAAGGCCCATTCATATCTTCACTGGTCTGTTCCTAGTGCCTGTTATTAACTTGCTGTTGGCTTTCAAGAACGTGTTAGCACCATTCACAGCACCAATACTAGCCGTAATGAGCCAGTTCTCAAACTGTCTAGCCCCGTTCTCAAACTGTTTATCAGGGGTGTGGCAATCCCTGCTTAGCTCTAGAGTTGCTCTGCAGAACATTGATCTGACACAACAGGTTGCAAAGACGTTGGTTATTAACAGTTTTAAAGCAATATTTTATGGATTGCTAAGGCTAGTTGGGTACAAGAGAGCTAAAGACAATGAAAAGAAAGTTATCAATGCTAAACCAGGCGATCCTCATACGCCAATCTCTTCACCGATTCACAGGAAGTACGCTGGAACACCTAACACATCCATACCAGTATACTATATATCATCTGTTACAAAGAAATCAACCACCAAGACTTAACTTAGACTATAGCGTGTTTAAGGCAGGAGTAATTGTATATAACTAATCTCCTAAGTATAATCCCTGTATTGTATAACACGGTTCACATATAATAACCAAACATTATTTTTAACCGTATTTATTTTAACCCTTTGTAAACTGTACACAAAAAAAGAACGTTTTTAGCATTTTATTTATAAAAGATAACGATAATTGAAAAGAGGGAAAAAAGTAATAAGATTAGGCTGTTATTGTTATTACATGATGATGGTAGTGTTTCAACGTTTGGATCTGCTTGGGCCGGCTTGCTGTTTCAGCATTCCATAGATCCTCTCCTTTAACCACTCCTTATTGTGCGGGGCATACATGTTTGCCGTTGATTGGTGTCTACAATATGATATAGCAGCAGTAAACAAAGTTTAAATGGACTTAACCAAACATGCAATAATTAACCTATACACACATGAACCAATCACATTAACATACACAATATTAATTGGTTATAGGAAATATCAATATCAACTATACAAGTATATTACTACCTCTATTTGTACTATACGATTTATACTCACACGAGGCAGCTGAGGTCATGAAGATCATCGATGAACTTGAAGAGCTCACTAATGTCGTAAGTAATGGATGGCGAATGAGGATGCAACTGACGAAGGTGTTCTTCATATATTTTGCATATTCCTATAAAATACAATAATAATTAGAAAGCCGTACATAGCAATTGAAACCAATGTTAAGCAAATCTGCACATATCTAGGGATCCAAATCAGCTCAAATCAGTTCGAAGTACATCTATAACTACATATAAAACATTTCATGGAATTCTAAAACAAATACTTTTCAACGGTAAATTTAAATACGAAATAGACTTTGATAAAACTGCATACACAGCTTCGTTAGGTTCTATAGCTTATATTTAAAAAGAAAAAAAAGCCATAGGTATTCA
>JAYJLX010045748.1:1587-12913 GCA_036873525.1 Chalinula nematifera | reverse complement strand
ATATGGCACTTTCTTTCACTGAAGACCTCGACGCTTTTTTCGATACGCCGGGTTTTACGGTGCCAGTGGTTTTTGGCGACACGACTGGAGTTGGATATTTCGAGTCGCCTAACGAAATCATTGCTGACGGAGTCGTGTTAACCACTGACTATGCAGTGGTAGTCAAGACTTCTGATTTTTCTGCAGTCACAAATGGGAGTGCGATGACCGTTGACGGTGTCGCTTATACGGTTCGTGAGCCAATGCTGTTGGATGACGGCAAGATAATGCGTGTGATGTTGATGAAGGACTAAGGCGTGACCACTAAGCGCGAAAACATCCTGGCTGCGATCAGGACTGCCCTGACAAACACTACTGGTGTAAGCACCAGGATCTATCGCACTCGTGTTGATCCAATTGCAAGGGCAGAGTCACCAGCAATCATCATCCAGCCAATCCGTGACGTATGCGTGCAGACCACCAGCTTGCCAAAGTTGGACTGGACAATGACCGTAAGAGTCACGGTTATCGAAAGGGCAGACATCCCTGATCAAGCGGCAGATGACACTGTCGAGTCATTGCACAGCAAGATCATGGCTGATTTGACTCTCGGCGGTTACGCACATGATGTTGTGCCTGTAAGGACTGAGTTTGAGTTCATCGAGGCAGACAAACCCTCAGGCTTGATTAGTTGCGAATACGAGATTCGATATCGCACAGATGTTGACGATTTAACGCAGTAAGCAGTTAGAGCTACGCTAAACCTAACCACCCTCTCCACTTACCATGTTGGATGAACACAGTGGTCATGGCGGGAGTTACCTCCTTGATCCTGAAACAGGCGTACGCACTCTGATCGAGCGGACGCTTCCACCACAACCATCAAAGGAAAGTTCCGATGGCACTGCTACTACGCAAACGCCTGATCGTGATCGAGACGGAGTCGAGCTACGGGACGGACGCGAGCCCGGACGGAGCCGACGCGGTACTCGTAAGGGATCTGACGATCACTCCTCAGAGCAGTGATGTTGTCAGTCGCGATCTGATTCGTCCTTATCTGGGCGCATCTCAACAGTTGCTGGCAAACACTCGCGTTGAATGCACTTTCAGCGTTGAGATGGCTGGCTCTGGCACTGCTGGCACTGCGCCTGCCTATGGCAAGGCACTGAAAGCTTGTGGCCTCGCTGAGACTGTTGCTTCTGGCACCTCAGTCACTTACGACCCGGTCAGCGCAAGCTTTTCATCGGTCACGATTCACTACATGATCGATGGTGTCCGTCACAAGATGACTGGCTGCCGGGGAAATGTAGGGATCAGCGCCTCCGTTGGAGAAATCCCAACTTTGGATTTCACCTTTACCGGCATCTACAACGCTCCTGATGACAGCGCAATCCTGACCCCGACTTACGCGAATCAGGATGATCCGTTGATCTTCAAGAACGACAACGTGACTGGCTTCCAGTTGCTGTCTTATGCAGGCGCTCTGCAGAGCTTCTCGTTTGATCTTGGTAATTCCACGGTCTATCGCGAACTGGTTGGAGGCACTAAAGAGGTCTTGATCACTGATCGCGCTGCTACTGGCTCTGTCTCTATTGAGGCAGTGACAATGGCAACCAAGGACTACTTCGCATCAGCGGTTGATGACGATGCTGCCTTGGGCAACCTCGTGTTCACACACGGCACTACCGCTGGTAACAAGGTTCAATTCACCTCTAGCAAGGTGGATATTGGCGACGTTGCTTATGGCGATTCTGACGGCATCGCAATGCTGGAGATTCCCTTTACTTGCGTGCCTGATTCTGCTGCAAACGCTGAATTCGACTTGGTCTTCACCTAAGCTTCAGAAGAGCTGCGTCGAGAGGGAGCCTTTGCGGGCTCCCTTTTTTTGTGTATGCTGAGCCAGCTTATTTGAGTTATCTGATGGCTTTTGTTCGTAAGAAGGTAAAAACCTTCAAGTGGCCTGTTGAAGTGCAGGAACCTAGCGACACCAAGCCCGGTAAGTTTGAGAAATCTGAGTTCACGGCAATCTTCAAGCGAGTGAAGATGTCTGAGCTGGAAGGCGTCACTGAATCAGAGGGTGCATCCTTGCTCAAGAAAGTTCTTGTTGGTTGGGAAGGCATCAAGGATGAAGACGGCGACGAGATCAAGTTTTCCGAAGCCGAGCTTGATGATTTTGCTGATGACGTGGATTGGCTGAAAGCGGTGCTTGCTGCTTACACCAAGACCTACGGCGAGGCACAAGCGGGAAACTAAGAGAGGCTGCGGTCTATTGGGCTTCTGGCGGCAAGATCATTGATGACAAAACTCAGGATGATGCTGCCGCCTTTGGCATAGAACTGCCAGCACCAAAGAAAAAAGAGTCAGAGGACTTCGAGGTCTGGGACGACAACTGGGACATCGTCATGATGTTCCTGCGTATGCAGACCCAATGGACCGTCAGCATGGCTGGCTATGTGGGTTTGCGATATGACGTACTGCTGGTTTCCGGGGGGCTTTTTGACCTTTATGATGTGGAGAACCGTCGTGAAGTGCTAGAGGGTCTCCGCATCATGGAATCCGCTGCATTGACCGAATTCAGCAAGAAGGCAGATGGCTAAGAACATTGCTGACCTTCTGATTAACCTGAAGGCTCAGGGTCTAGATAGCGTTACCGCACTTAAAAGTGCATTGCGCAACCTTGGCCAAGCATCTGCTTCAAGCGACAAGCAGCTATTAGAACTTAAAAAAGACATTTTAGAAGTAGCCAGGGCAGGCAAGGCAAGTCGGCAATCCCTAAAAGGCCAAATCGATGCATTAAAAGGTCTTAGGGATCAAGCCACCTTAGGTGGAGATGCATTTAAGCAGTTCTCAAAAGATGTAGCCGAGTACGAGGCAAAACTCAAATCTGTTGACGCACAAATTGATTCAACCGGGAAAAAACTAGCAACGCTAAGGCAGCTAGAGACTCGCTTCACTGGAAGGACGATTGAAGGAGTAGAGAAGCAAATTGCTTCAAGAAGAGACCTGTTGAATACGTTGAAGCCTCTAACTGCGGAGTACGCCAAGCAGCTCGGAAGTGTTAACGCTCTAGAACAAGGTGTATCAAGAGCTTTAGCGCGTCAACAGGTCGTTGCTAGCGCTCAAATGCAAGCAACGCTAAGGTTCGCAAGAGGCGGTGATGTTACCGGCGGCCCTGGAACATTTGCCTCAGCCCTCACGGAGGAATTAGGACCATTACCTAAAACAATTAATGCTTTAAATTTAGAAATAGGAGAGCTTAAAACTGAGCTTAAAGACTTAGATTTTACGTCCGATGACTATAGGGACACTCAGGCTCGGATTCCTGAGCTTGAGGAAAAGCTCAAGCAAGCAACTGACAGCAGAACGCAGTCTGTAATTGACCAGGAAAGAAGGCTAAAAGAATTAGACAGGACAGAAGAGCGTCGTGCCAGACGCGCAGCAAAAGTCGCCGGCATACAGGCGGCTTTGAGTGGCAAGTCACGAATCGCCGGAGACACGCTTGAAATAGGCAGTCGCGACCCTAGGACAGGCGCAATTATCGGTGAGGGTACAGCACCTTTAATGCCATATGTCCCTACTCAGGTTCGTGAGATTAGCGAGCTTTATCGGGGCATAAGCGATATTGGAATGGCTGGCATAAGTGCTGATATTGATCGAATGGGTAACAGCTACCAAGAGGTGGCGAATGACATCCGAAACGCAACTCTTGCATCTAATGGCAGCATTAATAGCCTCCAGGCACAGCGTGCGTCTTGGGCTCAATTGCAAGCTGGATTGAACCCTGCGAGCAAGGCTTATAGAGATGTTGGCCGTGAGATAGACAAGGTAGATCGTCGCCTTCAAAAACTGAATCGCCGTCGTAAGCCGACTTTTGGTGGTGCAGCCTCTGCTCTTGGCGGGATTGCCGCTGGTGGTGTGTTTGGTGGTCCTGAGGGTGCGTTAGGTGCTGCAGTTGGCGGTGCCTTTGGCGGTATTCAAGGCGTTGCAGCTGGTGCTGCGTTGGGCGCACAAGTCAAGATGCTGCGTGAAGCACTTGGTGCGACTTCTGATTATGCCGCTGAACTGCAAAAACTCAGAATTGCATTGCAGGGTGCGACAAAAGTTGAAGGCAATGCTGCTCTCAGTAAAGCTAATTTTGAACAAGCTACTAGGGCCGCAGCTGAGGCAACAAGAAACTTAAATGTTCCGCAAGATGTAGCAATTCGAGGCATGACCAAGCTTACTGCTGCGGTCATTGGCGCTAAAGGCAATGTCACTGATGCAGAAATTGTCTTCAGAAACGTTACTGCTGCGATTAAAGCAACGGGAGGTGGAGCGCAGGATGTTGAGTCTGCAATTACAGCCATGGTGCAGACATTCTCCAAGGGCAAGGTAAGTGCTGAAGAACTTTCTGGTCAGTTGGGTGAAAGATTGCCTGGTGCAGTTACTCAATTTGCGGAAGCCAACAAAATGACCCTTCCTGAGCTTCAGAAGGCATTTAAGGCGGGAACTGTTGGTCTTAACGAGCTGATGACATTTATTGTTAGCCTCGGCCCTGAATATGCAGAAACAGCCAAGAAAATCGCCGAAAGTAGTGCTGATGCAGGCGCTCGCTCTCAAGTTGCTTTCAACGAAGTCAGGATTGCTGTTGGCGAAGCTTTGCAGCCTATTGGTGCCCAGCTGCAGATTGCATTTGCAGATTTCGTCACCGACATCCTGCCTGCCTTGGTCAAAGCAGCACAGGCTGCAGCAGCGGCTATAAAAGGGCTCTTGGATTTTGCGGCTCTTTTGGTTGCCAACTTCGAGGAGCTGGCTTCTGCTGCTTTAGTGCTTGGAACTGCCGTTGGTGCTGCTGGCTTAGCTAAAGCTGCGATTACTGCAGGTGGAGCGATGAATGTATTAAAGCTTGCTTTGTTTGACGTAAGGCTCGCGGTCGCGGGACTTGGAAAAGCTCTTGCCTTCCTGGCGGCGAACCCAATTGTTTTGTTAGTCGCTGGCGTTACTGCTGCCGGTGTTGCTCTTTACAGGGCAGCGACTGCAAATGATCGATTCGTCAAATCAATTGACGATGGCAATACAACCTTAGATGAAGCCAAGGAAAAGACGGAAGATCTTTATGACGAGATCAACAAGCTTCAAGAACGTCTTAATAAGTCATCAAATAACAGGCTGACTCAGTCATTGCGTAGACAGCTGCGAAATGTCTACGACGATCTGGACGATTTGAACGAAGCCATGGAAAGGGCTATTTATCGTGATTTTGGCGGCGGTGCTGATTTTGTTGGCCCAGTTATTTTTGGAATGAAGGCCACCGATGAACTGCCAAAGCCAAAAAGAACCAAGTTCGACAAACTTGAAGGAGACGGTGACGGCAAGGGCAAAACGCCAATGGGTGAGATTGAGCTTGCCCTTCGTCGTCAAATGCGTGATGCAATTGCTGCCGAAAACGAGACTCTTCAGGCTCACCTAAAGTTAGCGCTTGACATACTTGCCGCAGAAGAGGAGACAGAAGATAAGCTGAAGAGGACGAATATGATCGAGCAGGCTAAAGCAGATTTCAAGCTTACTCAAAAACAAATTGCCGAAGATATCAACAAAGAACTTGAAGAACAAGGCAAATTAATCCAGCAGGCTGGGAGAGAGTTGGCAGACGCTCGTCATGCAGTGACGCTGATGAGCCAAGAGGAGCGTCAGCGGATTGAAATCAACCGTCAGCTTGCTGAGTTTGCTGAAAAGTATGCAAAAGCGATGAGCAGCGAGGAGCTTGCCAACGCCCTCCGTGAACTTCGCGCCAATCTTGAGAAAGCAAATAGCGCATCGTTTAAGTTCCGTCAGGGCCTCCGCGAAGTATTTGACGAGGCAATGAATGTTGCTGATGCTGTTGGCAGGGTTGGAGTTGATGCAGTCAATAGTCTTGGCGATGCATTCGCGGATTTTGTTACCACCGGCAAGGCCAGCTTCCGTGACTTTGCCAACTCTGTCATCAGAGACTTGGCTCGAATCTTTGCGAAGCGAGCATTGTTCCAAGGATTGAGCTTGATTCCAGGTGTTGGCAGTTTCCTTGGCCTTGGCGCAGCTGTTTCTGGTGGTGGTGGTGGTGGTGGTGGCTCTTTCGCTGGAGTTCCCAACAATGTTCTTGACAGCGTTTTGAGCAATGCCAATGGCAACGTCTTCGCCAAGAACAAGATCGTGCCTTATGCGATGGGTGGCATCGTCAATAGACCGACGCTGTTCCAATACGCCAACGGTGGATCTGGTCGTTTCGGCTTGATGGGCGAGTCCGGAGCCGAGGCGATCATGCCGCTGCGTCGTGGAGCGAACGGCAAGCTTGGCGTTGAGGCTTCTGGCTCTGGAATAGGTAACATCACAGTGAATGTTGACGCTTCTGGTTCTTCTGTGGAAGGTGACGCTTCCGAGGCAGCACAACTTGGCAAGATGCTTGGCGCTGCAGTTCAGGCTGAGCTGGTTAAGCAGAAACGTCCTGGAGGCTTACTCGCAAGCTAATGGCAACTTTCCCTTCTATTGATCCGTCTTACGGAGCGCAAAAGCGCAGTCAACCTAAGTTTAAAGGTGTCCAGTTTGGTGATGGTTACCAAACTCGCTTGACCTATGGCCTGAACCAGGACATGAAAGAGTGGCAGCTTGAATTTAGAAATTCGAGTGAAGCAGATTCTGACACGATTGAAGCTTTTCTAGAGGCTAGAGCAGCTAACAGCATGGAGTCATTTGATTGGTCTCCTCCAGACGAAACAAACACTTACAAGTGGATTTGCAGTTCTTGGACCAAAACCTTGCCTTATTCAAACTTGGCAACTATACAAACAACATTCACTCAAGTACCTGAACCTTAATGGCTTACACAGCTTGGGCTGCTAGCACCGCGTTTGCTGTTGGCGACGTTCGACGCGCTTCGACATCACAAAATAGCGGTTTAGTTTTTGAATGTACAACTGCTGGAACATCGGGCAGTTCAGAGCCTGCTTGGCCAACTGACATTGGCAGCACTCTTACGGATAATACGGTTGTTTGGACGGCAATCAGTTCTGTCTACGCAGACCTTTCAGTCATCTCACCAAGCGCGATTATTGAACTATTTGAGTTGCATTACGACAGCACCTTGCATGGCAGCAGCGATATTTTGCGTTGGCACTCGGGAGCTAATGACGCCATAACTGGCAACATCACTTGGAATGGAAATGACTATGCTCGTCTTCCTGTAGCGGCTGAGGGCTTTGAATACAGAAACTCTGGTTCATTGCCACGTCCAACCTTGTCAGTAGCCAATTTAAATTCAGCAATAACTGCGTTGCTGATTGGAGTCAATGCAATCACTCCAGGAAACGATTTAATTGGAGCAAAGGTCAAGCGGATAAGAACACTCAAGAAGTTTCTTGATGGCGAGTCAGCCGCTGACCCTTACGCAACCTTTCCTGTTGAGGAATGGTTCGTTGACCGTAAAGCCTCAGAATCACGAGATGCTGTCACTTTTGAGCTGGCAAGCAAGTTTGACTTGTCAAACAAGCATTTGCCAAACCGTCAAGTGGTGGCGAACATTTGCCAATGGCAGTACCGCAGCTCTGAGTGCAGCTACACAGGCAGTAATTACTTTGATGTAAACGACAACACCGTCTCAGCCTTGTCGCAAGACGCTTGCGGCAAAAGACTTAGTAGTTGCAAAAAACGTTTTGGTGAGAATGGCGAACTACCGTTTGGGTCGTTCCCTGGCGCTGGACTGCTGAAATGACGTTGCCTTCTTCTGTCACTAGCCAGATTTTGGCTCATGCAAAAGAAGAGAGCCCAAGAGAATGCTGTGGATTGGTGGCTGTAGTAAAAGGCAAGCGTCGTTACTTCCCCTGCAAGAATTTGGCCGATACGCCAGACGAGCACTTTGTTCTTGATCCTGCTGATTATGCAGCGGTAGAGGACAAAGGGGAAATAGTCGCGGTCATACATAGCCACCCAGCCACCAACCACAATCCCTCACCAGCTGATCGCGTTGCGTGTGAGCAGAGCGGCTTGCCTTGGCACATAGTCAACCCAAACACTGAAAACTGGGGCTACTGCGAGCCCGAAGGTTTTGAGTTGCCGTATGTGGGGCGTGAGTTCTCCCATGGCGTAGTGGACTGCTACAGCCTTTGCCGTGATTGGTACAAGCGCGAGCTGGGCCTTGAGTTGCGTGATTATTACCGACGTGATCAATGGTGGGACCATGGTGAAAATCTCTACCTAGAGAACTTTCAGAAGGAGGGGTTTCGACAGATTCCAATTGCTGAATTGAAGCGTGGCGATGCGTTGCTAATGCAGCTGGTATCTCCCGTCCCAAACCATGCAGCGATCTATCTAGGTGATCAGCAGGTCTTGCATCACGTGCAGGGCCGGTTGTCTAGCAGGGACGTTTACGGCGGGTATTATTTGAAGAACACCGCCTGCGCCTTGAGGCATGAAAGTCGTTAAGGTCTACGGGGCACTGCGCGAGCTGCTGGGAGCCAGTCGCTTTGAGTTCGTAGCTGACACACCTGCTGAGGCGATGCGTGCCTTGCTAGTCAATTTTCCGCAGCTCGAGCAATGGTTGATTGACAGCGAAAAAAATGGAGTGGCTTATCGAGTAAGTCTGGGTAAGCAAAAAATATACAGCGAAGATGTTTCTGGAATGTTCACGCCATGGAGTGAGCAAGATGTTTTTGCTATTGCGCCTGTTTTGACTGGTGCTGGGGGTGGCCGCGGCGTTGGCACATTTATCCTTGGCGCTGTTTTGGTCGGCGTTGCAATTTTCAATCCTTTTGTTGGCTTCTCGTTCGCAAAAGGCGGTTTTGCTGTTATAGGGGCGGCTACGGCGAAAACAGCTGCAATCGCTGCTGGCGGCGCTGCATTAGTGGCAACAGCAGGAACCTTGGGTATTGGTTTGATGTTGGCTGGTGTAGCTCAAATGCTGTCTCCTGTACCAAAACCCCCTGGACCTGGTGAAGCGCCGACTCTTTTGGAGTCAAACAGCTTTAGTGGAATAGCTAATACCAGTCGCCAGGGCGTTCCTGTCCCAATAGCCTACGGACGAGTGTTTGTTGGATCAGCGATTATTTCTGCTGGCCTTGACGTTGATCAGGTTTGACCATGACTGAAGCAAAGTACATTTTAGGCGCTGGTGGTGGTGGTGGCTGTTTCACAGCCGATACGCTTGTGTCAACTCCTGACGGGCAGGTTCGGATTGACCAGCTTAAAGAAGGCAGTGAAGTAATCAGTTTTGATGACAAGGGCAATACTCATGCTGCAAAAGTACTGAAGGTTCATGTTCACGAAAACGAGCAAGTTTATCGGTATGGTTTCTGGGGTGATGAGTATATAGATGCAACACCAAATCATTGGGTCTTGAACCAATACAACGCATTCGTTGCGATTGGGAGCCTGGGTTTTGATGACTGTCTAATAGATGTGATGGGCCACCTGAGGCCAATGATGAGCCGAGAAGATCTTGGCACGGCTACTGTCTACAACCTGACAGTAGAACGGCGGCACACGTTCATCGCTAACAATATCCGTGTTCACAACGCTGGCATTGGTCAACGGATTGCAGGTGCTGGGGGTGGCCGCAAAAGTGGCGGTGGTGGCAGCAGTCCAACTGAAGCTGATGATTCACTGCAGTCAAAGCAGTTTGCAAACGTTCTTGACTTGATCAGTGAGGGCGAAATTCAAGGTTTAGATGACGGCAATAAGAGTATCTTTTTTGACGGCACTCCTTTGCAATCATCAGACGGCTCATACAATTTTTCTGACTATACAGTCAGCACTCGTAATGGCACACAAGGGCAGTCCTACATTCCCGGTGTTTTTAGCAACGTCGAGTCTGAAACATCAGTTGGTGTTGAGGTTACCAACGCTACGCCAGTAGTCAGGCAGATTACAGATGACGATGTTGACCG
Organism: Chalinula nematifera; assembly: GCA_036873525.1. Lineage (NCBI taxonomy): Eukaryota > Metazoa > Porifera > Demospongiae > Haplosclerida > Chalinidae > Chalinula > Chalinula nematifera. The sequence continues at coordinate 3,041 of JAYJLX010045748.1, read as the reverse complement.
TGTTCGTGTAACGATCGAGATCCCCTCACTGAGGCGAATTGAAGATGATGGCGACATTGTTGGCACGAGTGTAAGTATTAGCATTCAGGTTCAATACAACGGTGGCGGCTATAACACGGTCAAGACCGATACCATCTCAGGTAAAAGCAATGGTAGCTATCAACGAGATTACTTGTTGACACTTACCGGCTCATTCCCAGTGGATATCAAGGTTGTAAGAAATACTGCCGACAACAGCTCATCAAATCTTGCAAACGTCACTAATTGGCAGAGCTTTACCTCAATTATCGATGCCAAGCTTGCTTACCCAAATAGCGCTCTTGTTGGCTTGCGTTTTGGGTCAAAGCAGTTCAATAGCATTCCTCAGCGCAAATATTTAATTCGTGGCATTAAAGTCAAGATTCCAAGCAATGCGACCGTAGACACTACAACTCATTTGGGCAGAATTACATATTCTGGTTTATGGGATGGGACATTTGCTGCAGCAACTTGGACGAACGATCCGGCTTGGTGCTTATGGGATTTGCTTACCAACGATAGGTATGGTGCTGGCGTTCCTGAGTCCTCGCTTGATCGCTATGACTTTTTTGCGATCAGCCAGTATTGCAACACCCTTGTTGATGATGGCAGAGGTGGACAAGAGCCACGTTTTAGCTGCAATTTATTAATCAATCAGCGTAAAGAGGTTTACAACGTCATCCAAGAGATGAGCAGCATTTTTAGAGGCATTTCTTTTTATGGTGCAGGCTCATTGGTGTTATTGCAGGACAAGCCTTCTGATGCTCAATACACTCTTGGCCCAGCCAACGTTGTTGATGGTGCTTTTTCGTACTCTGGATCGTCAATCCGCAGCCGTCACACCTGTGCAACTGTTGCATACCAAGATTACGACGAGCTGGGCGAGGTTGCGTTTGAGTACGTTGAAGATGCTGACGCTGTTGCCAAGTATGGCGTCAACAATAAGGACATCAAAGCAGTTGGATGCTATTCACAGGGGCAGGCCAACAGGCTGGGCAAATGGACACTGCTTAGCGAGCAAGATCTGTACGAGACGTGCAACTTCGCTATCGGCATTGATTCAGGCATTGTTGTTAGGCCTGGCATGGTGGTGGACATTGCTGATCCTTTGCGCGGTGGAACGCGAAGGAATGGACGTGTTTCTTCTGCCACTACGACTCAGGTAACACTTGACAGTGATACGGATCTATCAGTTGACACAAGCGAGAACCCCAAGCTGTCAATCCTTTTGTCGAACGGTTTAGTTGAAACAAGAAACATTGGTTCAATTAGTGGGAGAGTGGTCACTGTTCCTGTCGCGTTTAGTCAGGCGCCAGCGACTAATGCGCCTTGGCTAATTCAAACAGACGATATTCAATCTCAGCAGTTTCGTGTAGTTAGCGTTTCAGAAGAAGGTGACGGAGTTTTTGGAGTAGCTGCAATTAAATACAACGAAA
>JAYJLX010045737.1:0-12914 GCA_036873525.1 Chalinula nematifera | reverse complement strand
TTAGATTACACCTTAAGACACTTTTCTAACCTGGTTTTGTCTCCTGTATCATAGCGGAACCCCACCGGACTTTTGCTTAAAGAAGAAACACTCGCCGCCATTACTGCTTACAAATAATCAACTACCAATGATGACGTTTATCAATTAAAAAGCTCACATGACTGTATAAATTGTATTGTAATATACGTGTGTCAATGAACGTCACAGCGGCTTGTAAACAATTCAGCTTGTATTTAGCTGCACGGTTGAATGAACATCACTGTTAACAACAGATAACATGGTTTAGCAGCTGTCTCAGCTTGACCCAGGACTTAAGTTACCTGTGTGGTATCAGAGCACGCAGAGTTACTTTTCAATTATATTATAGCTATCTGTTTTGGATGAAGCACATCCAAATTCTTGGTGGTGGATAAAGGCTGATGCCTGTGATATTTTTTCTGGGACTTGGAATCCCTAGGGATCCTCGACAAGGAGGAGGATGTATATGACCAGTTCCATCAAATGGTCAAATTTCGTGATGGAAGGTACATTGTGTGTCTTCCTTCGATGATGAGTTTGCCCACCAACTATGACCTATGTGTGAAGCGACTTCGGTCATTGGTGAGACGATTACGAAAGAATCCGATCCAGTACAACCAGGTCATTCCGGACCAATTGGACCAAGGAATCGTAGAAGTAGTGTCCCAACATGAGGAGTTGGTCGAATACACTATCTTCCGCATCACGCGGTAATCAAGCACTGTAGTACAACCACTAAGGTCCGTGTGGTATATGATGCCAGTGCCAAGGTAGCAACTGGCTCCTCCCTGAACAACGCTTTGTTGATTGGTCCCAAGTTCAACCAACGCATCTTGGATATCCTGTTGTGTTTCCGTCTGTTCCCTACTGCTCTTGTCGCTGATTTGGAGAAGGCCTTCCTAATGGTGGGAGTGAACCGACAAGATCAGGATGTACTTCATTTTTTGTGGCTACAGGACTGGACCAAGGAACCATCTGCGATTTAAGTTCTCCGATTCACTAGAGTGGTATTTGGTGTAGCCTCCAGTCCTTTCCTTCTCAACGCAACTATTCAACACCACCTCGAGGGTTACAGAGTATCCAATCGTCATCTCGTTAGTCGACTTGTGGAGTCCACTTGCGTTGATGATGTAGTGTCCGGAGCAGCAACCCCAGCTGAAGCGTTTACTCTGTATAAGGAATCTAAAAGGGTATTCAGAGAAGGAGGTTTCAACCTGAGGAAGTTTCAACCAAGAGAGATTGATGAAGCCGAGTCAAAACCAGATTCATCTGTGTCCTCAGAGATGGATACGTATGCCAAGATCACACTGAAGGGCTCTCAGATCACTGTCTCTGGAGAGGTGAAAGTATTAGGAGTAGTTTGGAGAGTACAAAGTGATCTGTTGGTGTTTGATATGATCAAGGTAATCAAAACAGCTGATAATGAATTTCCTCAAGTGACAGATAGCAAGCATTATTGGCAGGGTATACGTCCCCCTGGGATTCTTAACCCCTGTAATAACCCCTTTCAAGGTTCTTCTACAGGACCTCAGTTTGACCAAGCTTGATTGGGACGAAAGGATACCAGATGTACTCCTACACAAGTGGAGAAGTTTGCTTTGAGGACTTGGTCCTGGAGAAAAACAGGTGATTATCTCAAGATGTCTGAGGAAGAACAACCACAAGACAACAGTATATCGTCTATGTGGATTTCGAGACGCTTCATTAAGAGCTTATGCTGCTGTGATCTATTCGGAAGTGGAGCGAGAAGAATCCTCAGAACTACACCTACTCTGTTCAAAGACTAGAGTATCTCCTGTAGAAGATTTAACTGTTCCTCGTTCGGAGCTCCTCTCAACATTTATCCTGGCAATGACAGAGTGTCAGGATCCCCATTGTGCAATTTAGACTCCAAGGTTGTGTATTAGTGCAGAAGCTGGAAACCTTTCGTACGGAATCGTGTGGTTGAAATAAGGAGGAGAATCCCGATCCATCAGTGGAGACACTGAATCTAATCCAGATGATGCGCCTTCACAAGGTCAGAGCATGGTAGAGTTCCTTGAGAACCCGTTGTGGTTTAATATCTCAAAGGGAAGCTTCAGTGAGGAAACTCTCTCGAGTGATTCAGTGCAGATACCCAAGGAATGTCTGGAGGTCAGAAAATCCAGATCCAGGAAACCCCCTAGCGAAGTCCAGCAGAGGGACTTAGTGAACACTACCACAACCCCGAGCAACCCCAGAGAAGATCAGAAACTGTAACGGAGACAGGAGTTAATACAGCTGGAGGACTACAGTGGTATGGATCGTTTGATGCGGGTAGCTGCTACTGTATTGAGGTCTGTAGCAAGGTTCAAGAAAGAAAGTGAAGAGATTTCTGTTGTTGAATGGCTGAACCGAGCAGAGTCAGTATCGGTTAAGGTAGCGCAAGCCACTTTAACAGAGGAACCCAAGTATCCCTTGTGGGAGAAGCAGTTTGGGATGAGCAAGGGTTAATCCAGTGTAGAGGCAGACTGAAGAACGCTGTACTCTCATATTCAACTCGTTTTTCACTATTGATTCCGAGAGATCATCCTTTCACCAGGCTACTGGTGAGAAGAGCCCATGACAGGGTATTCCACAATGGGGTCAAAGAAACACTGACCGAGCTAAGGACAAGGTACTGGATCCTCAAGGGAAGGAAATTAGTACAATCAGTAGTTCAGAAGTGTGTCCTCTGTAGAAGATTAGAGGGTCCTCCCTATTGTGGTCCAACTCCCTACCATCGTTTAGAGTTTCGGAAACTCCTCCTTTCACTTACTGTGGAGTAGACTTCGCTGGACCGTTGTTCGTGAGAATGGAACGGAGCTCCCTATGTACTAGTAAGGTCTGGATATGCCTTTTCACCCTAGAGCGATGCATCTGGATCTAGTACAAGACCTCACATTTCTGAGATGTTTTGAGAGGTTTGTGGCTAGGAGAGGTCTCCCTAAACGTATGATCTCGAATAACGGGAAGACTTTCAAGGGAGCAGCCAAGATAATGAGACGTGAAGCCCAAGGACGACTGGTAGGAGCTATGGACATTCAACATCCCATGGTTGGGAGGGTTTTTCAAGAGGCTAGTTCGTTGTACTAGGCGTTGTCTGAAGAAGATGGCAGGAAAGAGTAAACTCCTGTATGATCACCCTACCCATGGAGGTAGAGTCTATTCTGAACTCTCGTCCACTATCGTATGTCTCTTCCAGTGATTTGAAAGAGCCACTAACTCCATCCCATCTTATCATTGGACGTCGATTCCTGAATCCACCTGAAGATATGACTCCGATACCTTCGAACGATGAGGATTTCGTAACTGAATCGGATTCCATTAGAAGACGTCTTCAGTTCCTTGTTCGTACCATTGATCACTTCTGGAGGAAGGAATATCTAACTGAGTTGAGAGCGGTACATGCAGGTAATGTTGGATTACAAGTGGTCACACATATTGTAATAACCAAAGAAAACAACGAACACAGCTAGTATCACTGACTCAATTTTACATGCAATGCATCATAACACTAGCCTGGGATAAAAGGAAACATCCGAATGTGTTTTTCTCTGTTACTGAATCACCTTTATTTCCTTAAAAACATGTAGTTAAAATTGAAATGGAGGTGATGAGGAAACATGAAGAGAGATAGAGATGGGGGATGTTGTGATAATATACGATGATAATGAAAAACGCAACTTATGGAAGCTCGGAGTTGTTGACGACTGACGAGTTAATTCCAGGACGTGACGTGATAACTGAGTTCGAGGATTCGTGTCAAATGGCGGTCGTCGGATAGCCGTGTGGAAGAGACCCATTGAACGGTTGTATCCTATCGAAGTGAGAAGTCCCGTTGAACCCACAGAAGATCGTGATGATTCGTCTGAGGAGAATGAGACGAGATACCATGACTAACTCTCGAAGACCGAAGAGAAGAGCAGCTATTCAAGCACGAGACCGATTACATCGATTGAAGACCATTGATTTGGTATATACTGATTATTAATGTATATGTGAAAACACAGATATCTGTGGTGATACAATATATGATATGTGTAATGTGATGTAATATAATGTGTGCTTATAATCATTGTTTGCTATAGTGTAATTATGTGTATGTATTGTTTTCTTGACCATGTCTTCCACCTGGTCAAGGGTGGGGAGAATGTTGCAGATTAGACTTACTATTATATTGTTGATTTTTATAACTTTTACTTGTATAATAATATATCTATCTGAGCATGCGCATTTTGTGTGCTCAGTGTGAGTCAAAATCCAAAATCTGTTAAAGAAGTTTGCTTTCCTCTCTGGTGTTTATCAACAGCAATCCTCACCAATCGACACCTCTATTGGTCCATTGTGATCCCAGGAGCTCTTCCAATACTAGAGAAGAAGCGACAAATAGCGGCCCTTCTTACTAAGGGTCGTTAAAGGCAAGGCACATTACTTATTGTAATAGCTATTTCTGGCCTTGTTTTGATTTCCCTAGTAATTCGAAGTCACTTCTGACACAGCTGGTACTTACAATGTAGGTTGAATTACTTCTAGTGACCTAGTATTACAATAAACAGAACTGTAACTAATGAGCACAATCGTACATCACTAAAAAAACACAGATTGTACTTACTAAGGCTCAGCCTGTTATGCTTTTATTTTTACCTATTATTCTATTCAGCATTTGTGACAGCCTCTACGAAAAAAGCACTTATAATTTATAATGCTTTGAGTAATGATAAAAAATAACTCTAAAATGAAATAACGTACGATCACGGTTTTTTCGCCAATTTAGGTACTTTAAAGCGTTCTCTATCGAGTGGTATAGTCATCAGGCACTTCCATAACCATGCAAAAGCGAGTAGAAAAAGTATAGTCTTCTTCGAGCAAACCGTTTATTATTACGGCGCTTGTTTACATGTAAATATAAAATGGCGACTTACAGTTTGACTTCATCCTTCTGTTAAAATCACACGTTTCGATATACGGCTCCATCGAAGCAACGAAAACATCAGGCAAGCTTTAAAGAACAAGTAGATACCAAGATTATCTTTCTTCTACGGCAATAAGTCGGTCAAATCATCGTGTAAAGTCCCTTCGCATTTTACCGTGATCGCCATTATTGAATATTGTCGCTACGGAAACGATCACGTGATTAAAATTATTTCGATTAACTTTGAAGTTAATTTTCTTAAAAAGTATTTTAGATTACTTCAAAAGCAAGTATCTCAGCAACGAAGTGATCAATACATATTGATGCCAGTGGTATGTAGATTATGCTGATTGGCTTATCTCATGTTCCCCCCATAATCAAAGAAGTGCTTTTTTTGTAGAGCCGGTCTCAATTTTTGATCCTATTATGCTCTCAGATTCACCTATTATTCTGATTTATTCCCATAAATCAAATTATAATATAATTGCGTGGTTAATTTTTAGCTCTATATTAGGCTCAGTTTCACCTATGAGAGGTGGCCTATTATACTACATTGCAATGCTAAAAGACAAAAAACAAACATTGCTATTATAATTGATTCATGAATTAAACTAGAACTATTTCTTCCTGTTTATTCCTATTATTCTCTATTTCACACCCATTATTCTGGAATAATTCTTGATGCTTTACTCTACCTATTATTCTAAAAATTATGCCAGTATAATAGGCTCAGGCCTAGTACTTACAATGTATGTTGAATTACCCTCATACTTCAACCTAACAGCTGGTACTTACAATGTCGGTTGAATTACTTCTAGCTCTTTTAACAGAACTGTAATTAATCTGCACAATCGTAGATCACATTAACGTAAATTAAATTTGGTACTTACAATGAACGTTGAATTACTTATGGTTACCTCCTATTACTGCTCATTCAACAGAACTCTATTCAGAAAGCACAATTATACATCACAAAAACGTTAAATAACAGTTGTTACTTACAATGCACATTGAATTACTTCTGGTGACCTATTGAAGCTCAATCAACAGAAATCTAACTAATGTGCAGAATCATACATCACAAAAATGTTGAAGAAATGTTGAATGTTGAATACCACCTATAACTGAAGAGAACTCTAATTTATGAGCACAAACGTACATCACTTTAACGTCGCTGGTACCTACAATGTATTTTGAATTACTACGTCCTATTACGGTTTAATCAACATACTATACCACAAACGTACAACACAGTTAACGAAGCTGGTACTTACAAGGTATGTTAAATTACATCTAGTCACCTCCTATAACTAACAGAACTTAACTAATGAGCACAATCATACACCACACAAACGTTAAAAAACAGTACAATGTACGTTGAATTACCCAACTCAATCAACAGAACTCTTTAGCACAACCATACACCTTTACATGACCGTAGTTACTTACAATGTACGTTGAATAACATCTCCTATTCTAATTATTGAGCACCATCATACTTTAAACTAACGTAGAATAACAGGTGGTACTTATAATGTACGTTTAATTACTTCTGGTTACTTCCTATTATTGCTCAATCAACAGAACACTAATCGATGAGAACCCTAACTAACATCAAAGCACAGTTGGAACTTACAATGTACTACCTCGTAATATTGCACAATCAACAGAACTCTAATTAATGAGCACCCTTATACTTCACACTAACACTAATGTTCAATAACAGTTGGTAATTATAATAAATTACTTCTGGTGACCTCCTATTACTGCTCAATCAACAGAATTCTAACTAATGCACACTAATCGTACATCACATTAACGTAGTTTGTACGTACAATGTACGTTAAATTACTTCTCAATGAACAGAACTCTAATTATTGAGTACCCTCATAATTCAAACTAACATAAAATAACAGCTGGTAGCTGGTTGAATTACTTCTGGTGACCTCCTCAATTAACAGAACTTTAATCAATGAGCACCCTCAAACTTCAAACTAATGAGCTGGTACTTACAATGTATGTTGAATTACTTCTAGTGACCTTTTATTACTGCTCAGACAGCAGAAATGTAATTAAGGAGAACCATCGTACATCGCATTAACATAAAATGACATTTGGTACTAACATTGAATTACTTCTGGTCACCAGGACTGCTCAATCAACAGAACTCTAATTAATGAGCATCAATTATACATCACTCTAATGTTAAATAGCAGTTAGTACTAACAATGAATGTTGAATTACTTTTGGTAACCTCCAGTCAATGAACAAAACTGTAATTAATGAGCACTCTCATACTTCAAACTAACGTAAAATAACAGCTGGTACTTACAATGTATGTTGAATTACTTCTAGTGACCTTTTAATACTGCTCAATAAACAGATTTGTAATTAATGAGCACAATCGTACATCACAAAATAACGGTTTGTACTATTTTCTCTATTATTGCTTACTCAACAGAACCCTAATTATTGAGAACGTTTATACTTCAAACTAATGTGAAATAACAGCTGATTACTGGTTGAATTTCCTCTAGTGACAACTGCGTAATCAACGGAACTCTAATTAATCACCAACCTCATACTTCAAAAATAACTGCTTTTATAATGTACGTTGAATTACTTCCAGTTAACTCGTATTACTGCTCAATAAACAGAACTGTAATTATTACGCACAATCGTACATCACATTAACGTAAATGAACGTTGAATTACTTCTGGTGAGCTGCTGAATCAACAGAACTCTAATTAATGAGCACAATATACATCACACTACAATGAATGTTGAGTTACTTCTGATGACCTCCTATTATTGCAGAAATCTAATAAATGAGCACCCTCATACTTAAAACTAACGTAAAATAACAGCTGGTACTTACAATGTATGGTCTACTGACCGCTACTTAAACAGAACTTTAATTATGGAGCACACATAACGACTTACAATGTACGCACATCTTCTATTATTGCTTAATCAACAGAACTCTAGCACCCTTATAATTCAAACTTACGTAAAATAACAGCTGGTACTTAATGGTTACCATGCGTTATGCCTTGCGTATTCTTAGGATTGTATGGTCAATAATATGAGTACAGTTGCATGTTTATGTTGTATAGTGTGTAGTATTGTGTTGTGAATATACGTATATGCGTGTGTTTGTATGTATCATGTATGTATACATGTATGTATATGTGTGTGTGTATAATGTGTATATATGTATGTACAAGTGTGTATACGTATGTGTATATGTGTATATAGGCATGTGTATATAGGCATGTGTGTATGTGTTTGTAGGTACGTATGTAGGTATGTGCTGAACGTATGTGCATGTGTACATGTGTGTACATGTGTGTGCATGTGTGTCAGGTTATGGTATTTCACTTAATACCTTGTATGTGGAAATTTCTCACCCCTCTTTCTCTGTGTTGAACAGGGTAATTCTGGAGCATGTCGGCACATATGGTTGCCTTGATACGGCTATTTGGCGGACTGGTATGTTTATTTACCACTGTCACATTTATGTTGTAGATTTATGTTTAGACTGATTGGTAAGATTGCCCCTTTCCTGTAGGCCCCTTTTGTGTAAATCTAACTGCAGTTGTTGCATGATTGTGTGATAGTATCTGTACTGAGTACCTATGTCTGTTTGTTAGCAATATGGTGGTGTTCGAATTTGCAACTCATGTACTACTGTCACATTTATGTTTATGCTGATTTGTAAGATAGCTTAAACGACACCTAGACTTCCTTGTGGGCAGAGTGGTTCTAGCTGTTGTGGTTTTTCTGTAAGCGCCACGACTGGCTCCCTTCAGGCGGTGGCGCAAGGTCTGGGATATATCAGCTCATGTGCGTATAGTGCACTCTGCCCTTAGCATTATTGGGAGATAAACGGTGGTAATCAGAGTACTCTTAAGCAACGCGCTGGCTGGGAAAAGTCAGCTTTTTCATTCTAAACGACCTCTGCAGGGAGGACACCTCTGCAACCGAGACATATTGAGGTTTTTCTGGTTCAGTTTAACTGCAGTTGATGCACGATTGTCTTTTTGATTGTGATAGCATCTTTAGCTTTATAAGGGAGTTCGAATTTGCAACTCATGTGCAAGCCAGTCTTGCCACTTCTTTGCAGTTGATATTGACTAGGACGCACGGATATTCGCACGATTGCGAGTAGGTGGCATGTATGTATTTCTATGTAGGTAGGTGTGTGCATATGGAGGACGCATGCTATCCTGAGTAAGTGGTGTTGCTTGGGTATTTTCTATTTCGTACCAGTTGCATATGGATAGCATTGCATATCCTAGTGATTTTAGTTGTGTTTATAGATCTGATCTGGTTTATTCCTGTCTGCCTAGTGCATTGTAATGGTTTGACTAAGTAGTGTGAGTTCATATACTGTTTCCGACCGATATGTGCAGAATGGCAAGGCCACCTCTTGTATAGGCTGAAATACTCCATGCTCTCTTGGTTGTTATGGTTAAGTATGATGTAGATAGAATAGTCAGATGTTTACTGGTAATCAATGGTTTGATTGAATGCCTGTTGTGGCAACAGTGTGTCAGATGTTTGCAGTTTGATTGAATGCCTGTTGTGGTTTACTTGACTGGTGGGCTCATTTGTGTCTCTGAACGATTGTCTGATGTTGTTTTATTGCTTTATGTCTATTACTCGTGTTAGTTGTTGGTGCATTGGGAGGTCTCCATCACGTATACGTAGATTTTGGCATCCATGTGCTTGCTTCCATTCAAGACTTTCCATTGAAGAAATAGCAATGACGCACAGGGTCGTTGTGCCAAGAAAGGTTGTAATGAACGCTACTGGGATGGACTGCTAAACTGGCTGCACAACGATAGCATTATAGTGCTTCCCGTTGAGCTTGAGTAGCTTATGGAGTTTACAGTACATCCCAGGTTGCTGGTATACCATGTACCCTCGTGCGTGCGTGCTGCGGACCGTATTGTGCGATGCGGTTGGTTGGTATGTGAGTTAGTAACGGGTTACATATCACAACTAACAATAGACATGTAGTGTTACGCCTCACCTTTGTGGCTTGGTGGATGCGAGGTAGTACATGTGTGCTGTGGTGGGTTACACTGTTGTTAGGCTCTACTGTGTGCTCTTGTAATTTGTGAAACTCTTTGTGATGTATATGTATGCATCATTGTGTTTGCATTGGCAGACAGCAGCCTACACGTTATGCATATGTGGGGGGGTATGCTGTTGGATTACTTGATATGCTCTTATAGGCGGCTGCAGGCCGGGCCAGCTAGGCTTGGGTATAATATGCTAAAATATTTTCCCTATTATTCTTTTTGCACTGCTAAAATACTTAACCATATATGCTATGAATATCTTTCAATTATGCTAATCTATGCTCACTTTAAACTCATTAAAAAAATAAAAAACATTTAATTATGATTGATTTAATTTATTGTTCAGAGTCAGTGCTTGTTATGTTGTAGTAGAAGAGAAGCTTCTATGTAGTCTTGCAACGAGCAGTCTTGCTGTGCACCAAAGGTAGCTTTAAGCACAGAAAAAACCCTTTCGGATGCGGCTGAGGATGGCTGCACCAATGCGACGTCTTGAACTGCTTTCGACCAGCATGGAATATCTTGTTCGTGTCCTTTCCACCAGCTTAATGTTTCAACGGTAGGTGATACATCTTGTGCCAAACTTATATATGCTGGTAGCTCTTTCTTCAGATTTTCGATGACTGCTGGTTTATTAAAAATGGAAAAATGGTTAAAAAGAGAAATATCAGTTTGCATTTCAACCATTCGATGGGGAACAAATATTCTTGCAGCCTTGAATGAAGCCAATGACACACTTAATTCAGCTGTATTACCACCGAAGAATTTTGATGTCAAATATTCTAATCCTGGTTGCACACACTTGCTAGCATATTGCTGCACGCAAGTACGTCCTCTGGTAGAAAGTTTTTTAGCCAGTACGTCTACATTGGGATAATGTGGGTTTTCAATTCCAGCCTTTAAAGCTTGAATTTGGTCATAGCACTTAAAGACTAATGGGCCATTTCCTTCAAGATCGTAGGTTGCCTTAACGAAACACTCTCCTGCATCCACAACAGTAGCTAATTCGATCTGTAAGAAAGCCTTTTTCTTACTATCACTCAAAATCTCCAATAGCTTTTTACGAGTGGCCGGAGCGATCCCATCATGCTTCTCCAAGAAGGGAAGGACATCACCAAACTGCATCATTACTTGTTTGTACACTTCCCACCTGCTCCACCATCTGGTATCACTATATGATGCCATTGCTCTTCCAGTATCGTGCTTCCATTCCATTCGTGTACGTGGGCTATGAGAAAATAAGCTGATCCATAAACGAAAAAACTCTTCAAGGTAAGGAGTGTCAAAATGTTCTCCAATGTGATCCAACGTGTGAGAGTAACATCCCACGTCCAGAACATCAGGAAAGATAACCTTTATGGTTCGCATTGCAACACCATTTGCTGAACATCTATCTCTCATAGCAGCCACAAGGTGATCACCAGTGATACTGTACTCAGCTGACAGTGTGTGTACTAATTCTCGAGCAATTTCTTCTCCTGTCACAAGCAATTGAACCCGTAATAGACGTTGCTTAATTTCAAAATTATCAACGAATCTTACAACAATTGCAAGAGCCTCACCGAGACGAGAAGTACCATCAAAAGCTTTTTGCCAGAGATTTCATCCTCGATCAAACCAATCTCTTGGTTGCGAATAAATGGTATATGATCACTCATTGTCCTTCTACAGGCTAATCTATACCCATGCTCTTCAAAAACGTCTCGAAATACTTCCATTTTGTTCAAAGGTACGCCTGCTTTGAGAAAAGCTGTCACAACTTTGATGCGATACAACCGCTGTTTCTCTGGTAGATGTTCACCACTTGGATGTTGTTCTTCGTCGTACTGCTTTAGGCACTTCACAATATCTTCATCTCTTTCATTTCTGTCTTTCATTCTTTCCTTCATAGTCTTGTGCTTGCTCGAAGCAATATGATTCTTGATAATACTGCTCCTTAAACTTACTTCCTGTCTACAGGCTTCACGAAAAAGTGTTCCAGCTGACACTGTCAAACATTCATAAGCAAATTCTCTTGATCTTTGAGCAGGAGTTACTGACTTTGGATTGCTAACACAAGCAGGACGATGCTTGCGTTTACCGTCATGGGGAGGATTTCGAAATATTTTCCTCTTTCTGGTTAAATCTGATCTTGCTGGAGCTCGTAGGCAATTTAATAACGAAACGCTCTTGCTGCTACTAGTAGTATCAAGCTCAGAAGTAGTACTGCTTTCGATACAATCATCAGAGCTATCAGAAATAAGGCCAACAGCGCTGTCCTCAAGATCGTCAACAGAATTGGAAGAGACAGCCATGTTTTCAATTAACACGTCTGCCACACACGTGTTGCAAAGCCACACCCTAAATGCTAGGGCACAGCCCTATTATGCTTTATGTATGCTTAGTGCGCAAGTCTTCCTACTATGCTCATAATTATGCGAGCTTATTCTACGCAGGCCTAGGGCCAGCCCGGGTTAAACTTTCAAAAAAACCAGGCTGCAAACCACAGCAAATGCCCTTTGTTTCTTTGCATTTGTTTATGAATATGTGACCTGCTCTGAGAAAACATAAGATCTGTCGCACATATTGAATTCTAGTTATAATTAAAAATGTGAGGCGTGGCCGTAAAATTAATGGCGGACGGTATGGGACATTTAACGGACTTATACGCGGCAAGATATGCTTACAAAACTTGCTGTACTACCTCAGGAAGGTTTGTAGAGGTAGGAAATAAAGTTTCAGATGTGGGCGCTGCATGTTTGTGAAGTTGCAAGTCGTCTAATTGGCTCCCACTACAAAACGAACTAACCACGTCTTTGAACTTGTAAGTCCACAGTGTCCTTCTTTTCCTTGAAAGCTTAGGCTTCTTTGCCATTTTAGGCATCTTTAGGAAAGAATACTCTCTTGAAATAATTCC
>JAYJLX010045726.1:0-12920 GCA_036873525.1 Chalinula nematifera | reverse complement strand
GTGTGTGTGTGTTTATTGTATTATATGTCTATTGTATAGTTATACCAGCTCTGTACATGATCCTGATTACACCCATTGGATATCTTGTTAATGTTGATAATATTCCTGACCACACCCACTTCCTGTATTACATAGAAGAAAATGATGCCACTGACCGATTGACTGCGTAATACATTATACACACAGTACATGTATTATACAGCAGAACCCCTCTTTAAGGACACCCCTCTATACAGTACATGTACACAGTATGGTACAGTATGTATACACTGTATGATACAGTTTATGTGCACAGCATAGTACAGTACATGTACACATGTATAATACAGTACATTTACACAGTATGTACATAGTATAGTACAGTATAATTATGTACATAGTATTGTAGAGTGTATTATGTACATAGTATGGAGTACATTGGAACTGATTAATGAGGACATTAAATGCTGCATTACATTAATTGCTGTGCGTATATTTTTTGCAGGTGTTGGTTAAACTATTCAACAGGATTCAACTGGTCATTTATTGCTCCTGTTATTCTGATAATAATGGTTAAATAAAAACTCACTATTGATTGATTTGTTAATACTATACTAGTAATATTTTTAGATTAATATAGGATTCTTCATAATGACACTTATAATTGCAGTGAAACACAACTCTAAGAAGCTCAGTACTGGAGCTGAAATAAGGTATATAAGCTAGCTTCTGTAAGTGTATATACCATGCATGTGTACAGAGTGGACCCACTCTTAAAGGACACCCCTTTATAAAGGACTACTGCCTCTATATGTAAAGGATACTTTTTTCCAAATAGCATTGTCTTATATAAATTGATCTCTGCAGAAATGACAACTCTCTATAAAGGACACTTTTCCCCGTACCCAAAAGTGTCCTTTGTACATATATATAGGGATTCATTCCACTGTATGTTGTTCATTATTTCCCTCCAGACATTGGCTTCTAGTCACCATATCTCTAACTGTATTAATGGGAATAGCATGGTTGGTGGGTGTGATGGCGTTTAATAGGGCACTTTTATCAGTGGCCTATGTACAAACGATATTCATAGCTGCCCAGGGGATAATCCTGTTCATTATTCTAGTACCACTCAACAAACAGGTTAAGACAATAACAGCTATAGTGTGTGAGTGTGTGGTCTCACTATTTAATTATTAATTTTTGCCTGCTTATAGGTGAGAACTGTATTTAAACGCATGTGGTTGAAGAAAAAACAAATATTAAAGGCCAAATTCATTCCTCCAACTAGCATAACGGTTAGTTTAAGCCACACTCGTATGTGCATTTTTCATTTATATTTACAATGTTTTTCAATTATTATACATGCACTCGCATAGGAAACCAAATCAACCCCATTGAATGAGTATTCTAGTAACCAAACTCAGCTGAAATTATCTAAGCCAAATCCATTGCCGTCTGTACTAGAGTCTGCATCATCCACTGATGTTCGGGAAAGTTTAAACATTACATCACAACTATTGTCCCATGGTATCAACAACCTGAGCCCTTTATCAAATGGACAAGACACCAGTGTCATTGTTAATTCAATTTGTGACATGCCGGAAAGCATCAATGACTACCATCCACAGACTACTACTGAGCTATAGACAGAGAGCTATTCAAAAAATAATTAATATTATATCGTATAAGCATGTAGTTTAACTTCTTATTGTGACCTTAGGAAATAGGAAATCCTAACCCTAACCTCAATCAAATGTTATAATTAATGAATTGACTACATAAGAACTCAATCATTGCCCTCATTGAGAGGGGAAATACACAAAGACAATTAAGTCAGAGTTCATTGAGGATGACAATGTATAATACGGTAATTTCAGTTCAGGTGATGCACTCAGCTTTTGTTGTTTGGATGCTGAAGTACCCTATCAATAAAAATAGTAGCGGCAGTAAAGGGGAGGAGGGAAAAGGTTACTTTAATTGACTAAATATTATACTTTATATACAATAGATTATGTTTATTTATCAGAGTTTAATCAACCTAACCCTTTGGTATGCATATGGCACAACCCAAACTATAATAGGTCCACATTATTATTAAGGCACTATAGCACTTCCTCAAGTGCTTTAAGGTGTTTTGAGAGTAAGTAATTGTCATGATTAGCATTGATTGCGTTCACACTACTATATGTATGTACATGTACATTATATCAGGTCTGTAGTATACAATACACCATAGTAGTGACATACTTTAAAGGTGCTGTGAGGTGTTTAAAATGAGTAAACACTTGTGCACATGATCACAGGTTTGGCGCGATTGGATATAGTGTGCGTGATATACATTCACAGATGAATATATCAAACCTGCACATGCATTGTGTGGCTCCACCCATTCAAGTTGGTCCAGGCCTGATGAAGTCATTACTATAAGTGCATGTATATTGTTTTACTATGGCTAGGCAGGGTTATATGGGATTTATCAGACCCTTGCCCTTGGTTCGGATGCTTCTGGTTACATATCAGCCAGCCCTTGGCTTTGCCTTGGGCTGATATACAAAAAAACACCCTCACCGGACCGCGTGGTCGGGTCTGATAGATCCTATCTAGCCCGGCTGCCTACCATAGTTTAAATACCGTATATCTGGAAAATTTTGCTATGACTTTAATTTGCGAGGGGCAACAAACGCAAAATTAAAATCGCGTAAATGAATTTTACCACGTGATTCAATATTGCATGTGCTCAAATCTGCAAAATTTAAGTCACGCAAAATTTTTAGCAACAAAATTTTTGCCACACAGATATACAGTGGTATTGTTAGTCCTAGAAAAAAAGTTGACAACCTATAATGTATTCTTGTTGCATACAATGAGAAATTATACTATACTATAGCTTGTTTTTACTGTGTTACATTCAGCTGTCACAATTAGCTTGGCACTGGTACACAAGAAGGTACTATAACACTAAGTTATAACAGCTGAGTGATAAAACAGTAATGAAAACACAAAAACAAAATATACAAGTCAACTTTTTTGGGGGGGCTATTGTACATGTACATACATATACAGTGGAACCTCAAAATAGAGGACACATTGGGATGCTATATAAATTTATAAATTGAAGTACTTTGTCCTTTATAAAAAGGTTGTCCTCTTCTCGGAGGTCAAAATGTGTTAGACAAGTGTATTTGGGACACTGACAAGTGTCCTTTGTTCAAGTTTGTTGAGAGGTTTGTTATACTATGTCCCTTTCTCGCAGTGTCCACTATCAGAGGTTGTACTGTATCAGGTCTGTATGTTGATTCGTATTTATACATTATATCAGGTCTGTATTGTGTGGGTGTTGATTTGTATTTACAGTACCCACCTTGGTATTTCTGGTGTCACTGTATGTAGTGAAACTCCATGATTAGTACAAAACTGGCTCATTGAAGATTGTGAAGAGTTTTTACTTTTAGTGTCAACTTTAATCAGAACTGTACCTAATACAAACAACAATAGAATATGTCAATACAAGGTAATTACGACAGTCAATTAATAGGGATTGTTCAATAATAAAAATCACGAGTGCATGTAGTAACTGTCCGGTCAGTGTCTACTTGCAATGCTTGTTAAATTATTTGTGAAACGAATATTCAAAAAATTCTTGCCATCATAAAAGCTAAGTGATAGCAGTACTCATGCAGATTGGGAAAGGGGTGTGTCAGTAAATGTACATGTAAACCATTGTGAAACATAAAAGACAAATTAAAGAACAATGACTTTCTTTTTCAGAGGAAAGAGAAAAAGAAAGACAAAAAGTTTTAAACATACACATGTACAATAATTTTTTTTGCATCAACACAATAACAAAATGTAAAGAAAATGCAATGAATTTTATGGCAGATTACTATTATCATCTATCCCATAGTAAGTATGTTATATGCTAAGAATCAATATCACTGAATTAATGCCAATGGTTACACCGAAATTCTCATGTCAAGTTAATCAGTCCAATGACATATTTAAACTGCATGGTAAAATAGAAAAATAGACCTACATGTAACAATTAAATACTTATACTGATCCTATAAACTATTATAAGGCAGGATCATAGTGGATACCATGACAATGGGAGCAATATGGGGCCCGCATGCATGGAATGCCCGCCGGCTGGAACAACAGGGAGTCAACACAAGGAAACACAGGGACACAGTATGGACCAAAGTAACAGAGAATAATCACAAGGAACCCTCCATGAACCCTGGGAACATTCAGGAGAACCCTTCACACCCAATGGGAACCATCTCCATCAGGAATTTCCTGGGGCCCCACCCACCAGCCACCACATGACTCATCAACCGGGTGTGATCAACATTAACATATACATCACGCACGATCACGCATCACGAAGGAACCATTCAATCCATTAGCCCAGGAGGATACATGCATACTTAGAGTACCATCTGGACTCAGAGGAGGTAGGACAATCAGCATGGTAAGCAATCGTATCTTAAAGTCTCAAAATGCCTCGCAAAATGCTGCACTCCAAATGCTGTTAGAACCGCTGATATCTAAACGGAATGCCAGGAATGCAATTAAAAGTGGGCGGTATAGAAGTAGATCTAGACCATGCATCTGACTGTCTTAGCTTTTCTTTTGTTTCTCTCTCGGTTTCTCTAGATCTGAGCTCGGAGCAACATGTCATCTACCTCCCTAGGAGTGCCGACTAGTCCCACCATTTCCGAGGGGGGAGATGACTCGGACTGGAAGATGATTCAGAAGAACGTCTTCACCAGATGGTGCAACGAGCGACTAAAAGTTGTGAAAATCCCCATGGACGACTTAGCCGTGGATCTCCAAGACGGAACAAAGTTCGTAGCGTTGGTGCAAGTGCTTTCTCATAAGCAAGTCGGTCGATACAACAAGAAGCCCAGGATCTATGCACAAAAGATGGAGAACGTCCAGATGGCGTTGGACTTGCTCATGAAAGTGGAAAAAATCAAGATTGTCAACATAGGTAAGCACTCCATATGCTGGCTGTATGGGAACTGCATAAAGTTATAATTACATGTATTTTTTTTTTTTTTTTTGTTGCTTTATTGCATTGCCAGTTATGCCGGGTCTGTTGGAATTTTTTTTACCCTTCAGTTTTTTTAAGTTGAGGCCGGCTTAATCATTGCACAGTATCTTTTTTAATTATGATTGTATTATTCACAGGTTCTGGAGACATTGTCAGTGGTGATCTAAGGCGGACATTGGGCCTCATTTGGACATTAGTTTTGCACTATCAGATTGACAAAGAATGCAATCTAGGCGACAGTAGCAAGGATTTAAATTATAAGGCTGCCCTCATAGATTATTTGCAGGTTAGCGACAGCTTGATTTCTAGCATGCATGCTGATTCAAGCTGCTGCATCATGCTGTTCACTGAGACTTGATGAAGTATAGTATGTGTTCATAAGTCAATTAGTTATAATAATATAACCTGGGCTCATGCATGCATGCATGCATGCCATGCACCTATACCAGATTTAATTATGAACAATTTTTCTGTTTATAAGCTCATGAATTTCATTAAAAGAGCATGCCTGGAGACTACGCCCTTTCCCACACAAATATGATGAGCAGTTTAGTCACAGGGAGAAGAGCCTGATGGCCAAGGTGTGAGAGTATGTTCTCATCAGAAGAATCTGATGACAAGGAATATTCATGAGTGCGGTTAATAATCTCTTTGAAGTTGCCGAGAATGGCTGGAAAGTCACACAAAATCAGGCTCTTCTACAGAAGGGTCTCCAATGTACTCAATACACTTATTTACCTTTTTGCATACAAAGTGATACTCAGAGTATGCCTTGGCGACTGTATAGACCACTGCAACAAGCGATGGCTCCTGTTCCGATAAGAAATGCCTGCCGCTAGATTTTAAATGGTACAGATTTGCCAAATCATGAGGGTATAAAAGTAATGAGCCGTATATAGCTTGTGTTTGCTCTGTCGAGCTAAAATCCATACAAGTCTCTTGTCCTGACTTCCATTATCGGCAATTTCAAAGTGATTACTAACTCATGAATATTCATTGTAATAAGGTTCTTCTGATGAGAATACGACCTCTCACACCTTGTACCATGCAGGCCCTTCTCCTGCATGCTATATACCATGCACTCATCATTTGCGTGCGGAAAAGGGCGTGGTCCAGCATGCGGTCCAGCATGCAGGCTAGCATGCATGGCTATAGATCAGTGACCAGGAATTGCCAGCCCTGACCATAATGGCTGGATTTTCACTGAGCCTGCATGGTAAATAGCCTGAACTCCTTTGCAAACTTGGGTTTATGCTGCCAAGAAATTTAGCAGTGACAAATATGCGTATGCATGCATGCATGGCAGCATGTCATAATAGTTGTAGCTGGTTTTTAACCCTATAAGTCAGTGCATGTGAAAATAAAAATAAGGTAAACAAATGTCATAATAGTCTGAGATAGTTTTACATTACATCACACTCGCATGCATGCTGCTCATGCAGTGGCTTGATCTGGTTCATGATGTAGTCAAAAAGAATCAGTTAAGAATAATGACTATATATATAATGTATTGATTTAATTATCAGTGATCATTATCGTGTGGCACATACACCTGCATGCATCATTTAGAAATTCATACCTAAGCAAAAGATTAACAATTTCACTACTGACTGGAATGATGGAACATTGGTTGCAGCTCTGGTAGATGCCATGGCCCCTGGTCTCCTTCCCGAAGCATATTCGATGGATCCTGAAAATGCTCTCGAAAATGCCAGATATGCAATGGAGCTTGCTGAAAAATGGCTAGGAGTGCCAATGGTGAGAGTTAAATCATGTGTATATGTATATCATTAATGTATGTACGTATACCACATGATAATACATCAGTGTGTCACCTGTGTATGTATATAGACTATATAGTCATGTGGGATTTTATTCATTATTATGCTATAAGCCTTATTCAAATATATAATAGATTATGCTACCTGAAGAGATTGTTGATTCCGACAAAGATGATCTCAGTGTTATCACATATGTGTCCCAATTTGCAGCAGGGGTCCAGCTGAAACCAGGTGCACCAATTCAATTAACTGGCAATCCATCTGAGGTAATCATGCATGAAACTGAGTGATGCATGCATCCACATTGCACTACGATGATGTATAAACCTCACTGGCATCATCAGCGGCCGCTATATATAACACAGTAAAAAGACAACACTATAGTATGTCGTATTACGGCCGTTTCATACATAGTCCCTTAATTCCTGGCATACACTTATACACATCATACTACGATATGTAAAACTGAACCTCACATCATCAGCAGCTGCTATAGTATGGAGCCTTATTCCTGGCATGCACTGATGTATGGTATGGCCCGCTCATGTGGGTCATCATGCATGATGCATATCATATAGGTCATTGGTTATGGTATAGCTCTATATAGCGAGCTGTCATGCATGTCATGCAGTTATGGTGGTGCATGCACCACTATATATAGCTGAGTTATCTGAGATTGGGTTATATGACTCATTGGCAACTTATATGCATATATATATAGTTGCATGGTTTTAATATGCATGCACTATAAGTTTTCTTGAGCAAATTAAAGGGGACCACTATATAGTGAGTTAGATAAATTCAATCGATCACAATTGATTTGAGTAGGAATTAAGGGTCATGATCTAGAAATAGGACATTGTATGACGTGTATATATAGGGCACTATGCTTGATTGGGTGATGTTGGTTCTCTTGGGGGAGTGCATGTGTGTTCCACTTTGTGACGGTGGGTTTAGCAAATCAGGTGCTGACATACATGCATGAGTCCATGCATGTGTTTGCAGGTGTCTATTAGTGATTATTGCTCATGCATGCATGCAGTATCTGGCAATATAGTGCATGTATGGGCATGGCCCAGCAGCATAAAGCATATACAAATGGGCCATTAATTACTTATGTCTCTTTTGGTTACTTGCTGCAGGTACCATCAATGCTGCGAATCTTTATAAAAGCTACGGAATACAAGCGAACCGTCCCCCTTGACGTAGAGCACAATGAAACAATTGTTAACATCAAGGCTAAACTTGAATCAAAACTGGAGGCCTCTCCTGCTGTAGACCAACAGCGACTCATTTTCAATGGAAAGGAACTTGAAGATGGCCGTGTCCTCAGTGACTACAAAATTCGAAATCTTTCAACCATCCGTCATGAAATTATAATCAAAATATTTGTGAAAAAAACAGGAAAGTCAGATAATGGAATGGTAATACCCATCGAGGTTCACTCCAGAGACACTATTAACAGTGTCAAGTCGAAAATTCAAGACATGACAGGCATCCCCTTAAGCCAGCAACTTCTCAATTTTGAAGACAGATTTATTGAAGATGATCGCAATGACCGTACCCTCAATGACTATGACATCAAACATAAGTCCATCCTTTACTTGTGGGACCAGCATACAGCCCCGCTTGCACCGTATAGAAAAATCTATGTGATAAACACGCTTACTGGAGCAACTATTGCTCTTGAGTTAATTGAACCTAGTAGCACTATTGACGAAGTAAAGGCAAAAATCAATGAGAAGGAAGGAATTGCCACAGACGATCAGCATCTAACATTTAATGGAAAACACCTTGAAGACGGCCGTACCCTCAGTGACTATGGCATTGGAAAAGAATCCATCCTTAACTTGGTTCTTCGTCATGAGCTACCTGAGGCATGGCTGAGTAGAGGTGACGGATTTGTATATCATGTATGCATCTATAATATTTGGCTGCCATAGTTTAACTCATACACATCATAAATTATATAATTGTGTATTTAATAGTTGAGGAAGAATCTCAAAAAGAGGATGATCTCAAGAAGTTAAAGGCGAAAATCGAGGAAGAAATCAAGAATTCGGCATTGCTACAAAAAGAAATTGAATCCCTTTCACAGCAAAAGAAGGACATGGCTCTTGAAATTGAAAAAGAAAGAGCAGACATGGCGGCAAAAACCATGAATATTACAGAACAACTCGAGAACTCTAGCAGAACAATTGAAGAAAAAGACAAGCTAATGTCACAAATAACACTGAAAACAGCTGAAAAAGGTATTGATTGCACATGTATCAGTATTATAATTAATTGTGCTATGATAATTATAATATATAGAGCTAGCATATGAGAGACTCAAGCAAAATGAAGCTGCCTTAAATGCAAAGTTTGAAGTTAAAGAAATGGAGTTCCATAAAACCAAACAGCAGCTGACTGACGAACTGATAGCATCAAAGGCAAGAGTTTCTGATGAAATAAAAAGGTACAGGTTACTTCAGGAGGAAAAAAATATGATCTCACAAGAGCTGAAGGACATGGCTCACAGGCTTAAAGGTACAGTATCAACCTCCTTATCAGTGACTGCATTTGCAATTCACTGATTGACGTATTTAAAGCTGAGCATATACCATTCTTGTTGCATTACCCTGCATGGTAACTGTGAAATTTGCAAATCAATTGAAGTGAAATGAATTGTTTTTACAGCTATGGTGCAAGTATAATCTGTAGAAATAAAATCTTCCCATTAAAAAACCATAATGTTAACCCGTTGATCATATACTGTTAAAATAAAGTATCAGTGGTTTTCAAGACAAGACTCAAACTTTGAGATAAAAGCTCTTTTTTTGTTAATAATTAAGTATGCGATTGATTTGCCCTAGCATTGTGTATACACCCTTATCATGTGTTATATAATTATGCTATTTATAAATTATAGTTGATGATCTCTGTGATGTAATGCTATCCACCGCATATATACAGCATCAGTGGGAGGAGCTTGGGAGGGTACTACAGGTACCATCCAGTGAACTACAGAGGATTGTATTAAAGGATTGTACAGTGACTAGAAGCTATTACGATACCTTAAGGTACTGGATTGTGAGGGTCAGAGGATCGTGGAAGGGACTCGTAGATGCACTCAAACACAAAGATGTTGGTCAAAAGGACCTTGCCGATGAAATTGACCATAACAGTTAGTATAATGTATATAGTATAGTTTTGTAATGTGGCCATATAATTATTATATTTATAGCAAAGACCGTCAAAAGAAGGAAACATCAAATGGTCCTAGTAAAAGATCACAAGCTAATCACTCAATGTAACTAATTATAAAATTCATAATGATTAATTTTGTGAAATGTTTTATTATGCATTTTTTGTTATAGGTAACGATCTACTACCATACGATATATTTTCTCAAGTTGATTGGATGGTGCTTGGTATGGTACTGGGAGTGGATGATGACACACTACAACACATCGACACTAATCATAGCACTGATGACAAGAGAGCACAAACAATGGTGGACGAATGGATCAGTACAGGACAGTCCTACTGGTCTGTACTAGTGGATGCTCTGGAGAGCCCCATATTCGGTGAAACTGAGTTGGCCAATCGAATAGCTAAGAATGAAATGGGTACGCAAAAGATACATTAATTGGACACACATTAATTGAACCTATATTAATATTCATCTATTCATAATAGGTATTGATATGCAAGCTAGAGGGGAAGATGATGGAAACCTCAGTGAAGGTATAGTAATAGTATAATGTTCTACTATTGTATACAAGTTTGTTCAATACATTCCTTATAAGGAAGTCCTACAGGCAATAATGTATAATTATACAGTGCATTGTATACATGTGTGTTCAGAGTTATATTACTGGCTACAGTATAATGGTGTATTGTATAATAAAATGTACATGTAGGTTCATATGAAATCAATGAAGATACAGTTAAAAAAATGAAGGAAGGAATATTGAAGAAATTGACCAGTGCAGCATCAACTCTTGACAAGCAACCCAAGGGTATAATATATGCCAGTGCAATGACAGAGGTTAAGGGAGCTCGTGTTGACCTATCCACCATTACCGATACCTTTGAGAAGGATTTGAAGTTCGCTGTGTATCCAGTTGAAGACATCAATGGAGCTGAACTGGCCAATCTGATCAAAGCAGCTGCCACAGTTGACTATCCGCGGTTTTGTAAGCATATATGCTTTTATTTTGCTGGTCATGGTGGAATTAGGGATAAACGTCCGTTCTTCAAGCTTGTCGCTGATGATGATGGTGGTGAGCTTTTCTTTATTCGCGAAAATGTTCTTGTTCACTTTGGGAAGAAAAACAGCCGACCTCAAGATAAATTTATGTTTTTCTTTGATTGCTGTTTGAGCCAATCAGCTGATGACAAGACACCAGCCGAGGCTGGGTTCTCCCTGGAGGCTCCCGTTCGATGTCTGATAGCCTATGCCACAGCCGTTGGGGTCAAATCATATGGTGACGCAGAGAAAGGAGGTCGATGGACGTCAACACTCTGTGAGCATTTGAAGGAACAGGTGGAACTGGGAGAGGCTCTGGCTAAGACACACGATACTGTAATGAAGTTATCCGATGACAGACAACCACCGCAACACAGGTCATGTCTTGGACCTGTTTACCTTAAAGGTAAAGGAATAACATGTATAATTTTAGTGACAAAGAATCCATATGTGCTTAAGTAGTAATGTGTGTGTATACTAGCTTGATGTATATGTGTGTGTTGGTGCATGTGTGGGAGGGTATGTTAATTGGGCATCTGGTATTTAATTAACCTCCATGGCAATAAGGAAATGAGTACAATAGGACACATTCTTTACTCCTTGTATGGAAACACTGTATGCATGTCAGCATATACCACTATTATGGAATGTTGGAATTAATAAACAATAATGCATGAGTCTTTGGTGAGGCCCATCTACACAATAAATTACTTGCATGTTGATTTGGAGGTTTTCTTTAAAGAGAGGTTACTTGCTTAAACATTGCTTTACTGGGAAAGGACCCGATCCTTTTTCATTATAATACAGAGGGTTTTCATTAAAGGGAACTAGTAGTTGTTATCATGGCTCCACTGTATTCACCATCTACATTTGTATATGTACTGTGTATTTGTATATATGCTATTATATAGGTATACCTCAGAAAACGAGTGTAAAGACTAGTGAAGAGGAATCCAAGAATATCCTGAGACGCCATCGCTCTGATTTATATGAGACCCTTCACAATAACCCAACCAATTTAACCCGACTAGCCACAGCCCTCAGTATGGATGGTATCATTGATCTAGCTCTGGAGGATGAGGTCATCCGGGACAGGGGGAAGAAAGAAGTGGTTGGGAAATTCCTGGATAAACTAGAGGAAAAAGCAGACAAGCATCCGACATGCTTGCCAAAGCTGTTCGATAAAATGGCTCACTTCGAAGGTTCGCTACGTATAATAGCTGAAGGGCTAAGAGAAGAAGCAAGCAATGATAAAGATCTAGCAATAACAACAGGTCAGAGTACAAAACAGCACATGTGGCATAATGTAATTAGTAATCTACACCCAACACAATTAAGTTCAGTGTTGCATAACTTTTTTGTTACTATACAAATTGTTGGCATTGTGTCAAGTTTAAACTACCAGCAGCCTGCATGCTTAAAAAGAAATTATTTATTTACATATTGTTTATTTATCTAATTATAGACCTGTTTCAAGATCTTAACAAGTGTAAAACTGAAAATGAAGTCCTAAAGCAGAGATTAGAGACGCTGATGAAAGAGAAGGAGCTACAAGAGCAGACATTAACCAGCCTAAAAAAGAATGACACATCTTTAAGCAGCTGGAAGGAAAACTTGATGACCCTCATTCAAGACTTCATTAATCAGTGAAAAATTTTAAGTTTAATTAAGTATCATGTATTGTGTGTTTTAAGTGACGAAATAATTATGAATTTTATTATTGATCACTGTTTTTTTTTAAACCAAAATTGGATTTACAAGAATTTAATAATGAAATTAATTGTGGTCACTAATTTTTAATGAAATAAATGATTAATCAAAACTGGGTTTACTAATTCAATAACAAAAAAATAGTATTTGCTCATCG